>JAJHUQ010000061.1:2275000-2292500 GCA_035773235.1 Eospalax fontanierii | reverse complement strand
TAACCCAAACCCTAACACTAACCCTAACCTTAATTCTACCAATATTCCAAACCCAAACCCTCACACTAACACTAACTCTGAACCTAACCTTAACCCTAATCCTAATCCTAACCCTAACCAAAACCCTCACCCTAATCTAAACCCTAACCCTAACCCTAACCGTAAACCTAACCGTAACACAAACCCTAACACTAACCCTAAACCAAACCCTAACCCTAACCCTAATCCTAACCCAAAACCTAACCCAAACCCTAACATTAACCCTTAACTCAAACCCTAATCCGAACCCTAACCCTCACCCTAAACCTAACCCTAAACCTTACCCTAACCCTAACCCAAACCCTAATACTAACCCTAACCCAAACCCAAACCCTAACACTAACCCTAATCCTAACCCAAACACTAACGCTAACGCTAACCCTAAACCTAACCCTAACCATAACACTAACACTAAAACTAACCCTAAACATAACCCTAACCCTAACCCTAACCCTAACCGAAAACCTAAACCTAACTCTTACCCTAACCCTAACCCTAAATCAAACCCTAATCCTAACCCTAATACTAATCCTAACTCAAACCCTAACCCTAAACTTAACCTTAACTCTAACCCAAACCCTAACACTAACGCTAACCCTAAGCCTAACCAAAACCCTAACCCTAACCCTAAACCTAACGTTAACCCAAACCCAAATACTAACGCTAACCATAAACCTAACCCTAACCCTAACCCTAACCCTAACCCTAACCCTAAAACTAAACCTAACCCTAACCCTAAGCCTAATCCTAACCCAAACCCTAACACTAACCCGAAACCTAACCCAAACCCTAACCCTAACCATAACCCTAACCCTAACACTAACAAAAACACTAACAATAACGCTAACCCTAACCCTAATCCTAACCTTAACCCTTACCCAAAACCTAACCCTATCCCTAACTATGACCCCTAACCCATAACCCCGAATGCTAACCCTAAACCTAAACCAAACCCTAACCCTAATCCTAATGGTAACCCTCACACTAAACCTAACCCTAACCCCAACCCAAACCGTAACCCTAAACATAACCCTAACCCTAACCCTAACCCAAACCGTAACCCTAATCGTAATCCTATCCCTAACCCTAACCCTAAACCTAACCCTAACCCTAACCCAAACACTAACCCTAACCCTAACCCTAACCCTAACCCTAACCCAAACCCTAACCCTAAGCATAACCCTAACCCTAAACCTAACCGTAAAACAAACACAGAACCTCAACCTAAACCTAACCTTAACCCTAACCCAAACCTTACCCTAACCCTAACCCTAACAAAAACTGTAACCCTAACCCTAAACCTAACCCTAATCCTAACCCTAACCGTAACCCTAGCCCAAAACCTAAACCTAACCCTATCCCAAAACCTAACGAAAACCCTAACACAAACCCTAACACTAAACCTAACCTTAACTCTACCCCTAATCCAAACCCAAACCCTCACATAACACTAACTCTGAACCTAACCCTAAGCCTAATCCTAATCCTAACACTAACCGAAACCCTCACCCTAATCTAAACCCTAACCCTAAATCTAAACCTAACCCTAACCCAAACCCTAATCCTAACCCTAACACAAACCCAAACCCTAACCCTAACGCTAACCCTAAACCTAACCCTAACCCTAACCGTAACGTTAACCCAAACCCAAACCCTAACCCTAAACCTAACCCTAACCCTAACCCAAACCCTAATCCTAACGCTAACCCTAAATCTAACCCTAACCCTAACCCTAACCCTAACCCTAACCAAACCCTAACACTAACCCTAACCTTAATTCTACCAATATTCCAAACCCAAACCCTCACACTAACACTAACTCTGAACCTAACCTTAACCCTAATCCTAATCCTAACCCTAACCAAAACCCTCACCCTAATCTAAACCCTAACCCTAACCCTAACCCTAAACCTAATCGTAACACAAACCCTAACACTAACCCTAAACCAAACCCTAACCCTATTCCTAATCCTAACCCAAAACCTAACCCAAACCCTAACACTAACCCTAACTCAAACCCTAACCCTAACATTAATCCGAACCCTAACCCTCACCCTAAACCTAACCCTAAGCCTTACCCTAACCCTAACCCAAACCCTAATCCTAACTCTAACCCAAACCCAAACCCTAACACTAACCCTAATCCTAACCCAAACACTAACGCTAACGCTAACCCTAAACCTAACCCTAACCATAACACTAACACTAAAACTAACCCTAACCCTTACCCTAACCCTAACCCTAACCGAAAACCTAAACCTAACTCTTACCCTAACCCTAACCCTAAATCAAACCCTAATCCTAACCCTAATACTAATCCTAACCCAAAACCTAACCCTAACCCTAACCGAAACCCTATCCCTAACCCTAACCCTAACCCTAACCCTAACCCTAACCCTAAACCTAAACCTAAACCTAACAATAACCCTAAGGCTAATCCTAACCCAAACCCTAACACTAACCCTAACCCTAACCCTAACCCTAAACCTAACCCTAACCCTAAGCCTAATCCTAACCCAAACCCTAACACTAACCCGAAACCTAACCCAAACACTAACCCTAACCCTAACCCTAACCCTAACCAAAACACTAACAATAACGCTAACCCTAACCCTAATCCTAACCCTAACCCTTACCCAAAACCTAACCCTATCCCTAACTATAACCCCTAATCCCTAACCCCGAATCCTAACCCTAAACCTAAACCAAACCCTAACCCTAATCCTAATCCTAACCCTCACCCTAAACCTAACCCTAACCCCAACCCAAACCGTAACCCTAACCCTAACCCTAACCCTAACCCTAACCCAAACTGTAACCCTAATCGTAATCCTATCCCTAACCCTAACCCTAAACCTAACCCTAACCCTAACCCAAACACTAACCCTAACCCGAACCCTAACCCCAACCCAAACCCTAACCCTAACCCTAACCCTAAACCTAACCCTAAAACAAACACAGAACCTCAAGCTAAACCTAACCTTAACCCTAACCCAAACCTTACCCTAACCCAAACCCTAACCCTAACGCTAACCCTAAACCTAACCCTAACCCTAACACTAACGTTAACCCAAAACCAAAACCTAATCCTAACCCTAACCCTAATCCTGACCCAAACCCTAACCCTAACGTTAACCCTAAACCTAACCCAAACCCTAACCCTAAACCTAAACCTAACACTAACCCTAACACTAACCCTAACACTAATTCAAACCCTAACCCTAAACCTAACCAAAACGCTAATCCTAAACCTAATCCTAACCCAAACCCTAACCCTAATCGTAATCCTATTCCTAACCCTAACCCTAACCCTAACGATAAAACTAACCCTAACCCAAACCCTAAACCTAACCCTAACGCTAACCGTAACCGAAAACATAAACCTAACTCTAACCCTAACCCTAACCCTAATCCAAACCCTAATCCTAAACCTAACCCTAATCCTAACCCAAACCCTAACCCTAATGTTAACCCTAACCCTAACCCTAACCCAAACCCTAACACTAACCCTAAACCTAACCCTAACCCAAACCCTAAAGTTAACCCTAACCCTTACCCTAAACCAAACCCTAAACCTAACCCTAACCCTAACCCTAACCTAACCCTAACCCTAACCGAAACCCTAACCCTAACCCTAACCCTAACCCTAACCCTAACCCTAAACCTAAACCTAACCCTAAACCTAAACCTAAACCTAACCCTAACCCTAACCCAAACCATAACTCTAACACTAACCCAAAACCTAACTGTAACCCATACCCTAACACTAACCCAAACCTTAACTCTACCCCTAATCCAAACCAAAGCCTCACACTAACACTAACTCTAAACTTAACCCTAACCCTAACCCTAATCCTAACTCTAAGTGAAACCCTCACCCTAACCTAAATCCTAACCGTAACCCTAACCCTAACCGTAACAAAAATGCCTAACCCTAAGCCTAACCCTAATCAAAACCCAAAAATGAACACTAACCCTAACCCAAAACCTAATTCTAACCTAAACCATAACCCCTAATCGATAATCCCGAACCCTAAACCTAACCCTAACCAAAACAATAACCCTAACCCTAACCCTAACCCTAACCCAAACCATAACCCTAACCCTAACCCAAAACCTAACCCTAACACAAACCCTAATCCTAAACCTTACACTAATCCTCACCCAAACCCTAACCCTAACGCTAACAATAACCCTAACCCTAACCCTAACCCTAACCCTAAACCTAACGTTAACCCAAACCCAAATCCTAACCCTAACCATAAACCTAACCCTAACCCTAACCCAAACCCTACTCCTAACTCTAAACCTAACCCTAACCCTAACCCAAACGCAAACCCTAACCCTAACCCTAACACTAATCCTAACACAATCCCTAAACCTGAACCTAAGCTTAACCCTAACCCTAAACCAAACCTTACCCTAACCCTAACCCTAACCCAAACCGTAATTCTAACCCTAACCCTAACCCTAACCCAAACCCTAACACTAATCGTAATCCTATCCCTAACCCTAACCCTAAACCTAACCCTAACCCAAACACTAACCCTAACCTAACCGTAACCCTAACCCAAACCATAACCCTAACCCTAACCCTAACCCTAAACCTAACCCTAAACCAAACAAAAAACCTCACCGTAAACCTAACCCTAACCCTACCCCAAACCTTACCCTAATCCTTACCCTAATCAAAACTGTAACCCTAACCCTAACCCTAAACCTAACCCTAACCCTAACCCTAACCGTAACCCTAACCCAAATCCTAACCCTAACCCTAACCCAAAACCTAACCCTAACCCTAACCCAAACCCTAACACTAACCCTAACCTTAATTCTACCAATATTCCAAACCCAAACCCTCACACTAACACTAACTCTGAACCTAACCTTAACCCTAATCCTAATCCTAACCCTAACCAAAACCCTCACCCTAATCTAAACCCTAACCCTAACCCTAACCCTAAACCTAATCGTAACACAAACCCTAACACTAACCCTAAACCAAACCCTAACCCTAACCCTAATCCTAACCCAAAACCTAACCCAAACCCTAACACTAACCCTAACTCAAACCCTAATCCGAACCCTAACCCTCACCCTAAACCTAACCCTAAGCCTTACCCTAACCCTAACCCAAACCCTAATCCTATCCCTAACCCAAACCCAAACCCTAACGATACCCTAATCCTAACCCAAACACTAACGCTAACGCTAACCCTAAACCTAACCCTAACCATAACACTAACACTAAAACTAACCCTAAACATAACCCTAACCCTAACCCTAACCCTAACCGAAAACCTAAACCTAACTCTTACCCTAACCCTAACCCTAAATCAAACCCTAATCCTAACCCTAATACTAATCCTAACTCAAACCCTAACCCTAAACTTAACCTTAACTCTAACCCAAACCCTAACACTAACGCTAACCCTAAGCCTAACCAAAACCCTAACCCTAACCCTAAACCTAACGTTAACCCAAACCCAAATACTAACGCTAACCATAAACCTAACCCTAACCCTAACCCTAACCCTAACCCTAACCCTAAACCTAAACCTAACCCTAACCCTAAGCCTAATCCTAACCCAAACCCTAACACTAACCCGAAACCTAACCCAAACCCTAACCCTAACCATAACCCTAACCCTAACCCTAACCAAAACACTAACAATAACGCTAACCCTAACCCTAATCCTAACCCTAACCCTTACCCAAAACCTAACCCTATCCCTAACTATAACCCCTAACCCCTAACCCCGAATCCTAACCCTAAACCTAAACCAAACCCTAACCCTAATCCTAATCCTAACCCTCACCCTAAACATAACCCTAACCCCAACCCAAACCGTAACCCTAAACATAACCCTAACCCTAACCCTAACCCAAACCGTAACCCTAATCGTAATCCTATCCCTAACCCTAACCCTAAACCTAACCCTAACCCTAACCCAAACACTAACCCTAACCCTAACTCTAACCCTAACCCTAACCCAAACCCTAACCCTAAGCATAACCCTAACCCTAAACCTAACCCTAAAACAAACACAGAACCTCAACCTAAACCTAACCTTAACCCTAACCCTAACCGAAACCCTCACCCTAACCTAAACCCTAACCCTAACCCTAACGGTAACGGAAACCCTAACCCTCACCCTAACCCTAACCCTAAACCTAACTCTAACCCTAACACTAACCCTAACTCAAACCCTACCACTAACCCTAATCCTAACCCAAAACCTAACCCAAACCCTAACACTAACCCTAACTCAAACCCTAACCGTAACCCTAACCCTAATTCAAACCCTAACCCTAAACCTAACCCAAACCCTAACACAAACCCTAACCTTTACCCTAACCCTAAGGCTAACCCTAAACATAACCCAAACCCTAACACTAACCCTAACCTTAACTCTACTCCTAATCGAAATCCAAACACTCACACTAACAGTAACTCTAAACCTAACCCTAAACCTAACCCTAATCCTAACCCTAACCGAAACCCTCACCCTAACCTAAACCCTAACCCTAACCGTAACGGTAACGGAAACCCTAGCCCTCACCCTAACCCTAACCCTAAACCTAACCCTAATCCAAAACCTAACCCTAACCCTAACTCAAACCCTACCACTAACCCTAAAATTAACTGTACCCCAAATCCAAACTCAAACCCTCACACTAACAGTAACTCTAAACCTAACCCTAACCCTAACCCTAATCCTAACACTAACCGAAACCCTCACACTAACCTAAACCCTAACCCTAACCCTAACCCTAACCGTAACACAAAAACTAACCCTAACCCTAACCATAAGGCAAACCCTAACATTAACACTTACTCTAACCCAAAAGCTAATTCTAACCCTAACCATAACGCCTAACCCCTAAACCTGAACCCTAACCCTTAACCAAACGCTAAACTTAACCCTAACCCTAAACCAAACCCTAAACCTAACCCTAACCCTAACCCTAACCCTAACCCTTACCCTAACCCTAAACCTAAACCTAAACCTATCCCTAACCCTAAACCTAATCCTAACACAAACCCTAACACTAACCCTAACCCTAACACAAACCTTAACCCTAACCCTAACCCTAACCCTAACCAAAACCCTAACAATAACGCTAACCCTAATTCTAAGCCTAACACAAACCCTAACAATAACCATAACCCTAACCCTAATCCTAACCCTAACCCTTACCGAAAACCTAACCCTAACTCTAACAATAACCCCTAACCCCTAACCCCGAATCCTAACCCTAAACCTAAACCAAACCCTAACCCTAATCCTAACCCTAACCCTCACCCTAAACCTAACCCTAACCCTAACCCAAACCAAAACCATAACTGTAACCCTAACCCTAACCCTAACCCAAACCGTAACCCTAATCGTAATCCTATCCCTAACCCTAACCCTAACCCTAACCCAAACACTAACGCTAACCCTAACCCTAACCCTAACCCAAACCATAACCCTAACCCTAAACCTAACCCTAAAACAAACACAGAACCTCACCCTAAACCTAACCCTAACCCTAACCCAAACCTTACCCTAACCCTAACCCTAACCAAAACTGTAACCCTAACCCTAACCCTAACCCTAACCATAACCGTAACCCTAACCCAAAACCTAACCCTAACCCTATCCAAAAACCTAACCCTAACCCTAACACAAACCCTAACACTAACCCTAACCATAACTCTACCCCTAATCCAAACCCAAACCCTCACAAAAACACTAAATCTGAACCTAACCCTAACCCTAATCCTAATCCTAACCCTAACCTGAAAACTTCACCCTAATCTAAACCCTAACCCTAACCCTAAACCTAACCGTAACACAATCCCTAACACTAACCCTAAACCAAGCCCTAACCCTAACCCTAATCCTTACCCAAAACCTAACCCAAACCCTAACACTAACCCTAACTCAAACCCTAACCCTAACCCTAACCCCATTCTTAACCCTAACCCTCACCCTAAACCTAACCCTAATGCTAACCCTAACCCTAAACCTAATCCTAACCCTAAACATAACCCTAACCCTAAACCTAATGCTAACCAAAAACCTAAAATTAACCCTAAACCTCAGCCTAATCCTAACCCAAACCCTAACCCTAATCCTAACCCTAACCCAAACCCAAACCCTAACCCTAACGCTAAACCTAAACCTAACCCTAACCCTAACCCTAACGTTAAACCAAACCCAAACCCTAACCCTAAACCTAACCCTAACCGTAACCCAAACCCTAAACCTAGCGCTAACGCTAAACCTAACCCTAACCCTAACCCTAACCCTCACCCTAACCCTAACCCTAACCCTAACCCTAACCCTAACCCTAACCCAAACCATAACCCTAACCCTAACCCAAAACCTAACCCTAACACAAACCCTAATCCTAAACCTTACACTAATCCTAATTCAAAACCTAAGCTTAAAGCTAACAATAACCCTAGCCCTAACCCTAACCCGAACCCTAAACCTAACGTTAACCGAAACCCAAATCCTAACCCTAACCATAAACCAACCCCTAACCCTAACCCAAACCCTAATCCTAACTCTAAACCTAACCCTAACCCTAACCCAAACCTTACCCTAACCCTAACCCTAACCAAAACTGTAATCCTAACCCTAACCCTAACCCTAACCCTAACCCTAACCCAAAACCTAACCCTAACCGTAACCCAAAACCTAATCCTAACCCTAACCCAAACCCTAACACTAACCCTAACCTTAACTCTACCCCTAATCCAAACCCAAACTCTCACACTAATACTAACTCTGAACCTAACCCTAACCCTAATCCTAATCCTAACCCTAACCGAAACCCTCATCCTAATCTAAACCCTAACCCTACCCCTAAACCTAACCGTAACACAAACCCTAACACTAACCCTAACCCAAACCCTAAACCTAACCCTAATCCTAACCAAAAACCTAAACCAAACCCTAACACTAACCCTAACTCAAACCCTAAACCTAACCCTAACCCTAATCCTAACCCTAACCCTCACCCTAAACCTAACACTAAGCCTTACCCTAACCCTAACCCAAACCCTAATCCTAACCCTAACCCAAACCCAAACCCTAACACTAACCCTAATCCTAACCCAAACACTAACGCTAACGCTAACCCTAAACCTAACCCTAACCATAACACTAACACTAAAACTAACCCTAACCCTAACCCTAACCCTAACCCTAACCCTAACCGAAAACCTAAACCTAACTCTTACCCTAACCCTAACCCTAAATCAAACCCTAATCCTAACCCTAATACTAATCCTAACCCAAAACCTAACCCTAACCCTAACCGAAACCCTATCCCTAACCCTAACCCTAACCCTAACCCTAACCCTAACCCTAAACCTAAACCTAAACCTAACAATAACCCTAAGGCTAATCCTAACCCAAACCCTAACACTAACCCTAACCCTAACCCTAACCCTAACCCTAACCCTAAACCTAACCCTAACCCTAAGCCTAATCCTAACCCCAACCCTAACACTAACCCGAAACCTAACCCAAACCCTAACCCTAACCCTAACCCTAACCCTAACCAAAACACTAACAATAACGCTAACCCTAACCCTAATCCTAACCCTAACCCTTACCCAAAACCTAACCCTATCCCTAACTATAACCCCTAACCCCTAACCCCAAATCCTAACCCTAAACCTAAACGAAACCCTAACCCTAATCCTAATCCTAACCCTCACCCTAAACCTAACCCTAACCCCAACCCAAACCGTAACCCTAAACATAACCCTAACCCTAACCCTAACCCAAACCGTAACCCTAATCGTAATCCTATCCCTAACCCTAACCCTAAACCTAACCCTAACCCTAACCCAAACACTAACCCTTACCCTAACCCTAACCCTAACCCTAACCCTAACCCAAACCCTAACCCTAACCCTAACCCTAAACCTAACCCTAAAACAAACACAGAACCTCAACCTAAACCTAACCTTAACCCTAACCCAAACCTTACCCTAACCCTAACCCTAACAAAAGCTGTAACCCTAACCCTAACCCTAACCCTAATCCTAACCCTAACCGTAACCCTAGCCCAAAACTTAAACCTAACCCTATCCCAAAACCTAACCCTAACCCTAACACAAACCCTAACACTAAACCTAACCTTAACTCTACCCCTAATCCAAACCCAAACCCTCACACTAACACTAACTCTGAACCTAACCCTAACCCTAATCCTAATCCTAACACTAACCGAAACCCTCACCCTAATCTAAACCCTAACCCTAAATCTAAACCTAACCGTAACACAAACCCTAACACTAACCCTAAACCAAACCCTAACCCTAAACCTAATCCTAACCCAAAACCTAACCCAAACCCTAACACTAACGCTAACTCAAACCCTAACCCTAACCCTAATCCTAAACCTAACCCTCACCCTAAACCTAAACCTAATGCTAACCCTAACCCTAACCCTAATCCTAACCTTAAACATAACCCTAACCTTAAACCTAATGCTAACTGAAAACCTAAAATTAACCCTAACCCTCAGCCTAATCCTAACCCAAACCCTAACCCTAAGCCTAACCCTAACCCTAACCCAAACCCTAATCCTAACCCTAACACAAACCCAAACCCTAACCCTAACGCTAACCCTAAACCTAACCCTAACCCTAACCGTAACGTTAACCCAAACCCAAACCCTAACGCTAAACCTAACCCTAACCCTAACCCAAACCCTAATCCTAACGCTAACCCTAAATCTAACCTAACCCTAACCCTAACACTAATACTAACCCTAAACCTAACCCTAACCCTAACCCTAACACTAATACTAACCCTAAACGTAACCCTAACCCTAACCCTAACCTTAACCGAAAACCTAAACCTAACTCTTACCCAAACCCTAACCCTAACCCAAACCCTAATCCTAATCCTAAAACTAATCCTAACCCAAAACCTAACCCTAAAGTTAACCCTAACCCTAACCCAAACCCTAACTCTAACGATAACCCTAACCCTAACCAAAACACTAACCGTAACTCTAACCCTAACCCTAACCCTAACCCAAACCCTAACCCTAACCCTAATCCTAACCCAAAACCTAACCCAAACCCTAAAATAACCCTAACTCAAACCCTATCCCTAACCCTAACCCTAATTCAAACCCTAAACCTAACCCTAACGCTAACCCAAATCCTAACCCTAACCCTAACCCTAACAAAACCCAAACAATAACGCTAACCCTAATCCTAACCCTAACAGAAACCCTAACAATAACCCTAACCCTAACCCTAATCCTAACCCTAACCCTTACACAAAACCTAAACCTAACCCTAACTATAACCCATAACCCCTAAACCTGAATCCTAACCCTAAACCTAAACAAAACCCTAACCCTAATCCTAACCCTAACCCTCACCCTAAACCTTACCTTAACTCTAACCCTAACCCTAAACCTAATCCTAACCCTAAACATAACCCTAACTCTAAACCTAAACCTAACTGAAAACCTAAAACTACCCCTAACCCTAAGTCTAATCTTAACCCAAACCATAATCCTAACCCTAACCCAAACCCTAATCCTAACCCACACGTTAACCCTAACCCTAACCCAAACCCTAACACTAACCCTAACCCTAACCCTAACCCTAACCCTAACGCTAACCCTAAACCTAACCCTAACCCTAACTCTAACGTTATCCCAAACCCAAACACTAACACTAACCCTAACCCTAATCCTAATCCTAACCCAAACCCTAACCCACACGTTAACCCTAACCCTAACCCAAACCCTAACACTAACCCTAACCCTAACCCTAACCCTAATCCTAACCGTAAACCTAACCCTAAGCCTAACCCTAACGCTAACCCTAACACTAATCCAAACCCTAACCCTAAACCTAATCAAAACCCTAACCCTAAACCTAATCCTAAACCAAACCCTAACCTTAATCGTAATCCTATCCCTAACCCTAACCCTAACCATAACCATAACCATAACCCTAACCCTAACCCAAACCCTAAACCTAACCCTAACCCAATCCCTAATCATAAACCTAACCCTAATTCTAACCCAAACCCTAACCCTAAGGTTAACCCAAAACCTAACCCTAACCCAAACCCTAACACTAACACTAACCCTAACCCTAACCCTGAACCTTACCCTAACCCTAACCCTAAACCAAACCTTACCCTTACCCTAACTCTAACCCAAACCGTAACCCTAACCCAAACCCTAATCCTAACCCAAACCCTAACCCTAATCATAATCCTATCCCTAACCCTAACCCTAAACATAACCCTAACCCTAAACCTAACCCTAACCCAAACCCACACATTAACACTAACCCTAACCTTTACTCTAATCCAAATCCAAACCCAAACCCTCACACTAACAGTAACTCTAAACCTAACCCTAACCCTAACCCTAATCCTAACACTAACCAAAAACCTCACCATAACCTAAACCCTAACCCTAACCGTAACACAAACCCTAAAACTAACCCTAACCCTAACCCACACCATAACATTAACACTAACCCTAACCCAAAAGCTAATTCTAACCCTAATCATAACCCCTAACCCCTAACCCTGAACCCTAACCCTAACCCTAACCCAAACCCTAAACGTAACCCTAACCCTAAACCTAACCCTAACGCAAACCCTAAACCTAACCCTAACCCTAACCCTAACCTAATCCTAACCCTAACCGAAACCCTAACCCTAACCCTAACCCTAACCCTTACCCTAACCCTAACCCTAAACCTAAACCTAACCCTAACCCTAACCCAAACCATAACCCTAACCCTAACCCAAAACCTAACTCTAACCCAAACCCTAACACTAACCCAAATCTTAACTCTACCCCTAATCCAAACCAAACCCTCACACTAACACTAACTCTAAACCTAACCCGAACCCTAACCCTAATCCAAACTCTAAGCGAAACCCTCACCCTAACCTAAACCCTAACCCTAACCCTAATCCTACCCGTAACACAAACCGTAACCCTAACCCTAACACAAACCCTAAGATTAAAACTAACCCTAAGCCAAAAGCTAATTCTAACTCTAACCATAACCACTAACCCCTAACCCTGAACCCTAACCCTAACCCTAACCCAAACCCTAAACTTAACCCTAACCCTAACTCAAACCCTAAACCTAACCCTAACCCTAACCCTAACCTAACCTTAACCCTAACCGAAACCCTAACCCTAACCCAAACCCTAACCCTTACCCTAAGCCTAACCCTAACCAAAACCCTAACAATAACGCTAACCCTAATCCTAACCCTAACACAAACCCTAACAATAACCCTAACCCTAACCCTAATCCTAACCCTAACCCTTACCCAAAACCTAACCCTAAACCTAACTATAATCACTAACCCCTAAACTCGAATCCTAACCCTTAACCTAAACCAAACCCTAACCCTATTCCTAACCCTAACCCTCACCCTAAACATAACCCTAACGCTAACCCTAACCGTAACCCTAATCGTAACCCTAAACATAACACTAACCCTAAACCTAACCCTAACCGAAAACCTAAAACTAACCCTAACCCTAACCCTAAACCTAACCCAAACCGTAACCCTAATCGTAATCCTTTCCCTAACCCTAACTCTAACCCTAACCCTAACCCTAACCCTAACCCTAACCCTAATCCTAACCGTAACACAAACCCTAACCCTAACCCTATCCCAAACCCTAACATTAACACTAACCCTAAGCCAAAAGCTAATTCTAACCCTAACAATAACACCTAACCCCTAACCGTGAACCCTAACCCTAACCCTAACCCAAACCCTAAGCTTAACCCTAACCCTAACCCAAACCCTAAACCTAACCCTAACCCTAACCCTAACCTAACCCTAACCCTTACCGAAAGCCTAACCCTAACCCTAACCCTAAACCTAAATCTAAACCTAAACCTAGCCCTTACCTTAAGCCTAATCTTAACCCAAACCCTAACACTAACCCTAACCCTAACCCAAACCCTAACCCTAACCCTAACCCTAAAACTAACCAAAACCCTAACAGTAACGCTGACCCTAATCCTAACCCTAACACAAACCCTAACAATAACCCTAACCCTAACCCTAATCCTAACCCTAACCCTTACCCAAAACCTAACCCTAAACCTAACTATAACCCCTAACCCTGAATCCCGAATCCTAACCTAAACCTAAACCAAACCCTAACCCTAATCCTAACCCTAACCCTCACCCTAAATATAACCCTAACGCTAACCCTAACCCTAACCCTAATCCTAACCCTAAAAATAACCCTCACCCTAAACCTAACCCTAACCGAAAACCTAAAACTAACCCTAACCCTAAGCCTAATAACAACCCAAACCATAACCCTAATCCTAACCCTAACCCTAACGCAAACCCTAATCCTAACCCTAACCCTAAGCCAAACCCTAACCCTAACGCTAACCCTAAACCTAACCCTAACCCTAACACTAACGTTAACCCAAACCCAAACCCTAATCCTGACCCAAACCCTAACCCTAACGTTAACCCTAAACCTAACCCAAACTCTAACACTAACCCTAACCCTAACCCTAAACCTAACCCTAAACATAACCCTAACCCTAACCCTAACACTAACCCTAACACTAATCCAAACCCTAACCCTAAACCTAACCAAAACCCTAATCATAATCCTATCCCTAACCCTAACCCTAACCCTAACCATAAAACTAACCCTTACCCAAACCCTAAACCTAACCCTACCCCTAACCCTACCGAAAACCTAAACCTAACTCTAAGCCTAACCCTAACCCTAACCCAAACCCTAATCCTAAACCTAACCCTAACCCTAACCCAAATCCTAAATCTAAGCGAAACCCTCATCCTAACCGTAACCCTAACCGTAACCCTAACACTAACCGTAACAAAAACCCCTAACCCTAAGCGTAACCCTAACCAAAACACAAACATGAACACTAACCCTAACCCAAAACCTAATTCTAACCCAAACCATAACCCGTTACCCATAACCCCGAACCCTAAACCTAACCCTAACCAAAACCCTAACCCTAACCCTAACCCTAACACTAACCCAAACCATAACCCTAACCCTAACCCAAAACCTAACCCTAACACAAACCCTAATCCTAAACCTTACCCTAATCCTAACCCAAACCCTAAGCCTAAAGCTAACAATAAAACTAGCCCTAACCCTAACCCGAACCCTAAACCTAACGTAACCGAAACCCAAATCCTAACCCTAACCATAAACCAACCCCTAACCCTAACCCAAACCCTAATCCTAACTCTAAACCTAACCCTAACCCTAACCCAAACGCAAAACCTAACCGTAACTCTAACACTAACCCTAACACAATCCCGAACCCTGAACCTAAACGTAACCCTAACCCTAAAGCAAACCTTACCCTAACCCTAACCCTAACCCTAACCCTTTCCTAAACCCTAACCCGATTCGTAATCTTATCCCTAACCCTAACCCTAAACCTAACCCCAACACTAACTCAAACACTAAACCTAACCCTAACCTTAACCCTAACCCAAACCATATCCCTAACCCTAACCCTAAACCTAACCCTAAACCAAACACAAAACCTCACCCTAAACCTAACCCTAACCCTAACCCAAACCTTACCCTAACCCTAACCCTAACCAAAACTGTAACCCTAACCCTAACCCTAACCCTAACCCTAACCGTAACCCTAACCCAAAACCTAACCCTAACCGTAACCCAAAACCTAATCCTAACCCTAACCCAAACCCTAACACTAACCCTAACCTTAACTCTACCCCTAATCCAAACCCAAACTCTCACACTAACACTAACTCTGACCCTAACCCTAACCCTAAGCCTAACCCTCACCCTAACCCAAACCCTAATCCTAACCCTAACCCTAACCCAAACCCTAACCCTAACGCTAACCCTAAACCTAACCCTAACCCTAACCCTTAACCAAACGCTAAACTTAACCCTAATCCTTACCCAAACCCTAAACCTAACCCTAACCCTTACCCTAACCTAACCCTAACCCTAAACGAAACCCTAACCCTAACCCTAACCCTAACCCTTACCTAACCCTAAACATAAACCTAAACCTATCCCTAAACCTAAGCCTAATCCTAACCCAAACCCTAACACTAACCCTAACCCTAACCCAAACCTGAACCCTAACCCTAACCCTAACCCTAAACAAAACCCTAACAATAACGCTAACCCTAAACCTAAGCCTAACACAAACCCTAACAATAACCATAACCCTAACCCTAATCCTAACCCTAACCCTTACCGAAAACCTAACCCTAACCCTAACAATAACCCCTAACCCCTAACCCCGAATCCTAACCCTAAACCTAAACCAAACCCTAACCCTAATCTTAACCCTAACCCTCACCCTAAACCTAACCCTAACCCTAAACCAAACCAAAACCATAACCGTAACCCTAACACTAACCCTAACCCAAACCGTAACCCTAATCGTAATCCTATCCCTAACCCTAACCCTAACCCTAACCCTAACCCAAACACTAACGCTAACCCTAACCCTAACCCTAACCCAAACCATAACCCTAACCCTAACCCTAAACCTAACCCTAAAACAAACACAGAACCTCACCCTAAACCTAACCCTAACCCTAACCCAAACCTTACCCTAACCCTAACCCTAACCAAAAGTGTAACCCTAACCATAACCCTAACCATAACCGTAACCCTAACCCAAAACCTAACCCTAACCCTATCCCAAAACCTAACCCTAACCCTAACACAAACCCTAACACTAACCCTAACCATAACTCTAACCCTAATCCAAACCCAAACCCTCACAAAAACACTAAATCTGAACCTAACCCTAACCCTAATCCTAATCCTAAGCCTAACCTGAAACCTTCACCCTAATCTAAACCCTAACCCTAACCCTAAACCTAACCGTAACACAAACCCTAACACTAACCCTAAACCAAACCCTAACCCTAACCCTAATCCTAACCCAAAACCTAACACAAACCCTAACACTAACCCTAACTCAAACCCTAACCCTAACCCTAACCCTAATCTTAACCCTAACCCTCACCCTAAACCTAACCCTAATGTTAACCCTAACCATAAACCTAATCCTAACCCTAAACATAACCCTAACCCTAAACCTAATGCTAACCGAAAACCTAAAATTAACCCTAAACCTCAGCCTAATCCTAACCCAAACCCTAACCCTAAGCCTAACCCTAACCCTAACCCAAACCCTAATCCTAAACCTAACCCAAACCCAAACCCTAACCCTAACGCTAACCCTAAACCTAACCTTAACCCTAACCCTAACGTTAACCCAAACCTAAACCCTAACGCTAAACCTAACCCTAACCCTAACCCTAACACCAATAATAACCCTAAACATAAACCTAACCCTAACCCTAACCCTAACCGAAAACCTAAACCTAATTCTTATCCTAACCCTAACCCTAACCCAAACCGTAATCCT
>JAJHUQ010000061.1:2225000-2267500 GCA_035773235.1 Eospalax fontanierii | reverse complement strand
CCCAAAACCTAACTCTAACCCAAACCCTAACACTAACCCAAACCTTAACTCTACCCCTAATCCAAACCAAACCCTCACACTAACACTAACTCTAAACCTAACCCGAACCCTAACCCTAATCCTAACTCTAAGCGAAACCCTCAACCTAACCTAAACCCTAACCCTAACCCTAATCCTAACCATAACAGAAACCCTAACCCTAACCCTAACACAAACCCTAAGATTAACACTAACCCTAAGCCAAAAGCTATTTCTAACTCTAACCATAACCCCTAACCCCTAACCCTGAACCCTAACCCTAACCCTAACCCAAACCCTAAACTTAACCCTAACCCTAACTCAAACCCAAACCTAACCCTAACCCTAACCCTAACCTAACCGTAACCCTAACCGAAACCCTAACCCTAACCCAAACCCTAACCCTTACCCTAAGCCTAACCCTAACCAAAACCCTAACAATAACGCTAACCCTAATCCTAACCCTAACACAAACCCTAACAATAACCCTAACCCTAACCCTAATCCTAACCCTAACCCTTACCCAAAACCTAACCCTAAACCTAACTATAATCCCTAACCCCTAAACTCGAATCCTAACCCTTAACCTAAACCAAACCCTAACCCTAATCCTAACCCTAAGCCTCACCCAAAACATAACCCTAACGCTAACCCTAACCGTAACCCTAATCCTAACCCAAAACATAACACTAACCCTAAACCTAACCCTAACCGAAAACCTAAAACTAACCCTAACCCTAACCCTAAACCTAACCCAAACCGTAACCCTAATCGTAATCCTTTCCCTAACCCTAACTCTAACCCTAACACTAACCCTAACCCTAACCCTAACCCTAACCCTAATCCTAACTGTAACACAAACCCTAACCCTAACCCTAACCCAAACCCTAACATTAACACTAACCCTAAGCCAAAAGCTAATTCTAACCCTAACAATAACACCTAACCCCTAACCCTAACCCTAACCCTAACCCTAACCCTAACCCTAACCCTAACCCCTAAATATAACCCTAACGCTAACCCTAACCCTAACCCTAATCCTAACCCTAAACATAACCCTCACCCTAAACCTAACCCTAACCGAAAACCTAAAACTAACCCTAACTCTAATCCTAATCCCAACCCAAACCATAACCCTAACCCTAACCATAACCCTAACGCAAACCCTAATCCTAACCCTAACCCTAAGCCAAACCCTAACCCTAACGCTAACCCTAAACCTAACCCTAACCCTAACGCTAACGTTAACCCAAACCCAAACCCTAATCCTAACCCTAACCCTAATCCTGACCCAAACCCTAACCCTAACGTTAACCCTAACCCTAACCCAAACTCTAACACTAACCCTAACCCTAACCCTAAACATAACCCTAACTCTAACCCTAACACTAACCCTAACAATAATCCAAACCCTAACCCTAAACCTAACCAAAACCCTAATCATAATCCTATCCCTAACCCTAACCCTAACCCTAACCATAAAACTAACCCTACCCCAAACCCTAAACCTAACCCTACCCCTAACCCTACCGAAAACCTAAACCTAACTCTAACCCTAACCCTAACCCTAACCCTAACCCTAATCCTAAATCTAAGCGAAACCCTCATCCTAACCTAAACCCTAACCGTAACCCTAACACTAACCGTAACAAAAACCCCTAACCCTAAGCGTAACCCTAACCAAAACACAAACATGAACACTAACCCTAACCCAAAACCTAATTCTAACCCAAACCATAACCCGTTACCCATAACCCCGAACCCTAAACCTAACCCTAACCAAAACCTAACCCTAACCCTAACCCTAACACTAACCCAAACCATAACCCTAACCCTAACCCAAAACCTAACCCTAACACAAACCCTAATCCTAAACCTTACCCTAATCCTAACCCAAACCCTAAGCCTAAAGCTAACAATAACCCTAGCCCTAACCCTAACCCGAACCCTAAACCTAACGTTAACCGAAACCCAAGTCCTAACGCTAACCATAAACCAACCCCTAACCCTAACCCAAACCCTAACCCTAACTCTAACCCTAACCCTAACCCTAACCCAAACGCAAAACCTAACCGTAACTCTAACACTAACCCTAACACAATCCCGAACCCTGAACCTAAACGTAACCCTAACCCTAAAGCAAACCTTACCCTAACCCTAACCCTAACCCAAACCGTAACCCTAACCCTAACCCTAACCCTTACCTAAACCCTAACCCGGTTCCTAATCCTATCCCTAACCCTAACCCTAACCTCATCCTAACCCTAACCGAAACCCTAACCCTAACCCTAACCCTAACCCTCACCCTAACCCTAACCCTAAACCTAAACCTAACCCTAACCCTAACCCAAACCATAACCCTAACCCTAACCCAAAACCTAACTCTAACCCAAACCCTAACACTAACCCTAACCTTAACTCTACCCCTAATCCAAATCCAAACCCTCACATTAACAGTAAATCTAAACCTAACCCTAAACCTAACCCTAATCCTAACCCTAACCGAAACCCTCACCCTAACCTAAACCCTAACCCTAACCCTAACCCTAATCGTAACACAAACCCTAACCCTCACCCTAACCATAACCCTAAGCCTAACCCTAACCCAAAACCTAACCCTAACCCTAACTCAAACCCTAACACTAACCCTAACCTTAACTCTACCCCAAATCCAAACCCAAAACCTCACACTAACAGTAACTCTAAACCTAAACCTAACCCTAACCGTAATCCTAACCTTAACACAAACCCTAACCCTAAACCTAACCCAAACCCTAAGATTAACACTAACCGTAAGCCAAAAGCTAATTCTAACCCTAACCATAACCCCTAACCCCTAAACCTGAACCCTAACCCTAACCCTAACCCAAATCCTAAACTTAACCCTAACCCTAACTCAAACCCTAACCCTAACGCTAACCCTAACCCTAACCATAAACCTAAACCTAAACCTATCCCTAACCCTAAGCCTAATCCTAACCCAAACCCTAACACTAACCCTAACCCTAACCCAAACCCTAACCCTAACCCTAACCCTAACCCTAACCAAAACCCTAACAATAACGCTAACCCTAATCCTAACCCTAACAGAAACCCTAACAATAACCCTAACCCTAACCCTAATCCTAACCCTAACCCTTACACAAAACCTAACCCTAACCCTAACTATAACCCCTAACCCCTAACCCTGAATCCTAACCCTAAACCTAAACAAAACCCTAACCCTAATCCTAACCCTAACCCTCACCCTAAACCTTACCTTAACTCTAACCCTAACCCTAAACCTAATCCTAACCCTAAACATAACCCTAACCCTAAAGCTAACCCTAACCGAAAACCTAAAACTACCCCTAACCCTAAGTCTAATCTTAACCCAAACCATAATCCTAACCCTAACCCTAACCCTAACGCAAACCCTAATGCTAACCCTAACCCTAACCCAAACCCTAACCCTAACGCTAACCCTAAACCTAACCCTAACCCTAACTCTAACGTTATCCCAAACCCAAACACTAACAATAATCCTAACCCTAATCCTAATCCTAACCCAAACCCTAACCCTAACGTTAACCCTAACCCTAACCCAAACCCTAACACTAACCCTAACCCTAACCCTAACCCTAAACCTAAACCTAATCCTAACCCTAAACCTAACCCTAAGCCTAACCCTAACGCTAACCCTAACACTAATCCAAACCCTAACCCTAAACCTAATCAAAACCCTATCCCTAAACCTAATCCTAACCCAAACCCTAACCCTAATCGTAATCCTATCCCTAACCCTAAACCTAACCCTAACCCTAACCATAACCCTAACCCTAACCGAAAACCTAAACCTAACTCTAACCCTAACCCTAACCCTAACCCAATCCCTAATCATAAACCTAACCCTAATCCTAACCCAAACCCTAACCCTAAGGTTAACCCTAAACCTAACCCTAACCCAAACCCAAACACTATCCGTAACCCTAACCCTAACCCTGAACCTTACCCTAACCCTAACCCTAAACCAAACCTTACCCTTACCCTAACCCTAACCCAAACCGTAACCCTAACCCAAACCCTAATCCTAACCCAAACCCTAACCCTAATCATAATCCTATCCCTAACCCTCACCCTAACCCTAACCATAACCCTAACCCTAACCCTAACCCTAACCCTAACCCTAACCCAAACCCACACATTAACACTAACCCTAACCTTAACTCTAATCCAAATCCAAACCCAAACCCTCACACTAACAGTAACTCTAAACCTAACCCTAACCCTAACCCTAATCCTAACACTAACCAAAAACCTCACCATAACCTAAACCCTAACCCTAACCGTAACACAAACCCTAAAACTAACCCTAACCCTAACCCAAACCATAACATTAACACTAACCCTAACCCAAAAGCTAATTCTAACCCTAACCATAACCCCTAACCCCTAACCCTGAACCCTAACCCTAACCCTAACCCAAACCCTAAACGTAACCATAACCTAAACCCTAACCCTAACCGTAACACAAACCCTAAAACTAACCCTAACCCTAACCCTAACCTAATCCTAACCCTAACCGAAACCCTAACCCTAACCCTAACCCTAACCCTTACCCTAACCCTAACCCTAAACCTAAACCTAACCCTAACCCTAACCCAAACCATAACCCTAACCCTAACCCAAAACCTAACTCTATCCCAAACCCTAACACTAACCCAAACCTTAACTCTAACCCTAATCCAAACCAAACCCTCACACTAACACTAACTCTAAACCTAACCCGAACCCTAACCCTAATCCTAACTCTAAGCGAAACCCTCAACCTAACCTAAACCCTAACCCTAACCCTAATCCTAACCATAACAGAAACCCTAACCCTAACCCTAACACAAACCCTAAGATTAACACTAACCCTAAGCCAAAAGCTATTTCTAACTCTAACCATAACCCCTAACCCCTAACCCTGAACCCTAACCCTAACCCTAACCCAAACCCTAAACTTAACCCTAACCCTAACTCAAACCCAAACCTAACCCTAACCCTAACCCTAACCTAACCCTAACCCTAACCGAAACCCTAACCCTAACCCAAACCCTAACCCTTACCCTAAGCCTAACCCTAACCAAAACCCTAACAATAACGCTAACCCTAATCCTAACCCTAACACAAACCCTAACAATAACCCTAACCCTAACCCTAATCCTAACCCTAACCCTTACCCAAAACCTAACCCTAAACCTAACTATAATCCCTAACCCCTAAACTCGAATCCTAACCCTTAACCTAAACCAAACCCTAACCCTAATCCTAACCCTAAGGCTCACCCAAAACATAACCCTAACGCTAACCCTAACCGTAACCCTAATCCTAACCCAAAACATAACACTAACCCTAAACCTAACCCTAACCGAAAACCTAAAACTAACCCTAACCCTAACCCTAAACCTAACCCAAACCGTAACCCTAATCGTAATCCTTTCCCTAACCCTAACTCTAACCCTAACACTAACCCTAACCCTAACCCTAACCCTAACCCTAATCCTAACTGTAACACAAACCCTAACCCTAACCCTAACCCAAACCCTAACATTAACACTAACCCTAAGCCAAAAGCTAATTCTAACCCTAACAATAACACCTAACCCCTAACCCTGAACCCTAACCCTAACCCTAACCCAAACCCTAAGCTTAACCCTAACCCTAACCCTTACCGAAAGCCTAACCCTAACCCTAACCCTAAACCTAAATCTAAACCTAAACCTAACCCTTACCCTAAGCCTAATCTTAACCCAAACCCTAACACTAACCCTAACCCTAACCCAATCCTAAACCCTAACCCTAACCCTAAAACTAACCAAAACCCTAACAATAACGATGACCCTAATCCTAACCCTAACACAAACCCTAACAATAACCCTAACCCTAAACCTAACCCTAATCCTAACCCTAACCCTTACCCAAAACCTAACCCTAAACCTAACTATAACCCCTAACCCTTAATCCCGAATCCTAACCCTAAACCTAAACCAGACCCTAACCCTAATCCTAACCCTAAACCTCACCCTAAATATAACCCTAACGCTAACCCTAACCCTAACCCTAATCCTAACCCTAAACATAACCCTCACCCTAAACCTAACCCTAACCGAAAACCTAAAACTAACCCTAACTCTAATCCTAATCCCAACCCAAACCATAACCCTAACCCTAACCATAACCCTAACGCAAACCCTAATCCTAACCCTAACCCTAAGCCAAACCCTAACCCTAACGCTAACCCTAAACCTAACCCTAACCCTAACACTAACGTTAACCCCAACCCAAACCCCAATCCTAACTCTAACCCTAATCCTGACCCAAACCCTAACCCTAACGTTAACCCTAACCCTAACCCAAACTCTAACACTAACCCTAACCCTAACCCTAAACATAACCCTAACTCTAACCCTAACACTAACCCTAACAATAATCCAAACCCTAACCCTAAACCTAACCAAAACCCTAATCATAATCCTATCCCTAACCCTAACCCTAACCCTAACCATAAAACTAACCCTACCCCAAACCCTAAACCTAACCCTACCCCTAACCCTACCGAAAACCTAAACCTAACTCTAACCCTAACCCTAACCCTAACCCAAACCCTAATCCTAAACCTAACCCCAACCCTCACCCTAACCCTAATCCTAAGTCTAAGCGAAACCCTCATCCTAACCTAAACCCTAACCGTAACCCTAACACTAACCGTAACAAAAACCCCTAACCCTAAGCGTAACCCTAACCAAGACACAAACATGAACACTAACCGTAACCCAAAACCTAATTCTAACCCAAACCATAACCCGTTACCCATAACCCCGAACCCTAAACCTAACCCTAACCAAAACCTAACCCTAACCCTAACCCTAACACTAACCCAAACCATAACCCTAACCCTAACCCAAAACCTAACCCTAACACAAACCCTAATCCTAAACCTTACCCTAATCCTAACCCAAACCCTAAGCCTAAAGCTAACAATAACCCTAGCCCTAACCCTAACCCGAACCCTAAACCTAACGTTAACCGAAACCCAAGTCCTAACGCTAACCATAAACCAACCCCTAACCCTAACCCAAACCCTAATCCTAACTCTAAACCTAACCCTAACCCTAACCCAAACGCAAAACCTAACCGTAACTCTAACACTAACCCTAACACAATCCCGAACCCTGAACCTAAACGTAACCCTAACCCTAAAGCAAACCTTACCCTAACCCTAACCCTAACCCAAACCGTAACCCTAACCCTAACCCTAACCCTTACCTAAACCCTAACCCGATTCGTAATCCTATCCCTAACCCTAACCCTAAACCTAACCCTAACTCTAACCCAAACACTAAACCTAACCCTAACCTTAACCCTAACCCAAACAATAACACTAACCCTAACCTTAACTCTACCCCTAATCCAAACCCAAACTCTCACACTAACACTAACTCTGAACCTAACCCTAACCCTAAGCCTAACCCTAACCCTAACCCAAACCCTAATCCTAACCCTAACCCTAACCCAAACCCTAACCCTAACGCTAACCCTAAACCTAACCCTAACCCTAACCCTAACCCAAACCCTAAACTTAAACCTAACCCTAACTCAAACCCTAAACCTAACCCTAACCCTAACCCTAAGCTAACCCTAACACTAACCGAAACCCTATCCCTAACCCTAACCCTAACCCTAAACCTAAACCTAAACCTAAACCTAACAATAACCCTAACCCTAACCCTAACCCTAACCCTGACCCTAACCGAAAACCTAAACCTAATTCTTACCCTAACCGTAACCCAAACACTAACACAAACGCTAACCCTAACCCTAACCAAAACCCTAACCCTAACTCTAACCCTAACACTAACCCTAACCCAAACCCTAACCCTAACCCTAAACCGAACCCAAAACCTAACCCAAACCGTAACACTAACCCTAACTCAAACCCTAACACAAACCCTAACCCTAATTCAAACCCTAACCCTAAACCTAACCCAAACCCTAACACAAACCATAACCCTTACCCTAACCCTAAGGCTAACCCTAAACATAACCCAAACCCTAACACTAACCCTAACCTTAACTCTACCCCTAATCCAAATCCAAACACTCACACAAACAGTAACTCAAAACCAAAACCTAAACCTAACCCTAAACCTAACCCTAAACGAAACCCTCACCCTAACCTAAACCCTAACCCTAACCCTAACCGTAACGGAAACCCTAACCCTCACCCTAACCCTAACCCTAAACTTAACCCTAATCCAAAACCTAACCCTAACCCTAACTCAAACCCTAACACTAAGCCTAAAATTAACTCTACCCCAAATCCAAACTCAAACCCTCACACTAACAGTAACTCTAAACCTAACCCTAACCCTAACCCTAATCCTAACACTAACCGAAACCCTCACACTAACCTAAACCCTAAACCTAACCCTAACCCTAACCGTAACACAAAAACTAACCCTAACCCTAACCCTAAGGCAAACCCTAACATTAACACTTACCCTAACCCAAAAGCTAATTCTAACCCTAACCATAACGCCTAACCCACAAACCTGAACCCTAACCCTTAACCAAACGCTAAACTTAACCCTAAACCTAACCCAAACCCTAAACCTAACCCTAACCCTAACCCTAACCCTTACCCTAACCCTAAACCTAAACCTAAACCTATCCCTAACCCTAACCCTAATCCTAACCCAAACCCTAACACTAACCCTAACCCTAACACAAACCTTAACCCTAACCCTAACCCTAACCCTAACCAAAACCCTAACAATAACGCTAACCCTAATTCTAAGCCTAACACAAACCCTAACAATAACCATAACCCTAACCCTAATCCTAACCCTAACCCTTACCGAAAACCTAACCCTAACCCTAACAATAACCCCTAACCCCTAACCCCGAATCCTAACCCTAAACCTAAACCAAACCCTAACCCTAATCCTAACCCTAACCCTCACCCTAAACCTAACCCTAACCCTAACCCAAACCAAAACCATAACCGTAACCCTAACCCTAACCCTAACCCAAACCGTAACCCTAATCGTAATCCTATCCCTAACCCTAACCCTAACCCTAACCCTAACCCAAACACTAACGCTAACCCTAACCCTAACCCTAACCCAAACCATAACCCTAACCCTAAACCTAACCCTAAAACAAACACAGAACCTCACCATAAACCTAACCCTAACCCTAACCCAAACCTTACCCTAACCCTAACCCTAACCAAAACTGTAACCCTAACCCTAACCCTAACCCTAACCATAACCTTAACCCTAACCCAAAACCTAACCCTAACCCTATCGAAAAACCTAACCCTAACCCTAACACAAACCCTAACACTAACCCTAACCATAATTCTACCCCTAATCCAAACCCAAACCCTCACAAAAACACTAAATCTGAACCTAACCCTAACCCTAATCCTAATCCTAACCCTAAGCTGAAACCTTCACCCTAATCTAAAGCCTAACCCTAACCCTAAACCTAACCGTAACACAAACCCTAACACTAACCCTAAACCAAACCCTAGCCCTAACCCTAATCCTAACCCAAAACCTAACCCAAACCCTAACACTAACCCTAACTCAAACCCTAACCCTAACCCTAACCCTAATCTTAACCCTAACCCTCACCCTAAACCTAACCCTAAGGCTAACCCTAACCCTAAACCTAATCCTAACCCTAAACATAACCCTAACCCTAAAACTAATGCTAACCGAAAACCTAAAATTAACCCTAAACCTCAGCCTAATCCTAACCCAAACCCTAACCCTAAGCCTAACCCTAACCCTAACCCAAACCCTAATCCTAACCCTAACCCAAACCCAAACCCTAACCCTAACGCTAAACCTAAACCTACCCCTAACTCTAACCCTAACGTTAAACCAAACGCAAACCATAACCCTAAACCTAACCCTAACCGTAACCCAAACCCTAACCCTAGCGCTAACGCTAAACATAAACCTAACCCTAACCCTAACACTAATACTAACCCTAAACATAAACCTAACCCTAACCCTAACCCTAACCGAAAACCTAAACCTAATTCTTACCCTAACCCTAACCCTAACCCAAACCCTAATCCTAACACTAAAACTAATCCTTACCCAAACCCTAACCCTAAAGATAACCCTAACCCTAACCCAAACACTAACACAAACGCTAACCCTAACCCTAACCAAAACCATAACCCTAACTCTAACCCTAACACTAACCCTAACCCAAACCCTAACCCTAACCCTAATCCTAACCCAAAACCTAACCCAAACCCTAACACTAACCCTAACTCAAACCCTAACACAAACCCTAACCCTAATTCAAACCCTAACCCTAAACCTAACCCAAACACTAACACAAACCCTAACCCTTACCCTAACACTAAGGCTAACCCTAAACATAACCCAAACCCTAACACTAACCTTAACATTAACTCTACCCCTAATCGAAATCCAAACACTCACACTAACAGTAACTCTAAACCTAACCCTAAACCTAACCCTAATCCTAACCCTAACCGAAACCCTCACCCTAACCTAAACCCTAACCCTAACCCTAACCGTAACGGAAACCCTAACCCTCACACTAACCCTAACCCTAAACCTAACATTATCCAAAACCTAACCCTAACCCTAACTCAAACCCTAACACTAACCCTAAAATTAACTCTACCCCAAATCCAAACTCAAACCCTCACACTAACAGTAACTCTAAACCTAACCCTAACCCTAACCCTAATCCTAACACTAACCGAAACCCTCACACTAACCTAAACCCTAACCCTAACCCTAACCCTAACCGTAACACAAAAACTAACCCTAACCCTAACCCTAATGCAAACCCTAACATTAACACTTACCCTAACCCAAAAGCTAATTCTAACCCTAACCATAACGCCTAACCCCTAAACCTGAACCCTAACCCTAACCCTTAACCAAACGCTAAACTTAACCCTAACCCTAACCCAAACCCTAAACCTAACCCTAACCCTTACCCTAACCTAACCCTAACCCTAACCGAAACCCTAACCCTAACCCTAACGCTAACCCTTACCCTAACCCTAAACCTAAACCTAAACCTATCCCTAAACCTAAGCCTAATCCTAACCCAAACCCTAACACTAACCCTAACCCTAACCCAAACCTTAACCCTAACCCTAACCCTAACCCTAACCAAAACCCTAACAATAACGGTAACCCTAATCCTAAGCCTAACACAAACCCTAACAATAACCATAACACTAACCCTAATCCTAACCCTAACCCTTACCGAAAACCTAACCCTAACCCTAACAATAACCCCTAACCCCGAATCCTAACCCTAAACCTAAACCAAACCCTAACCCTAATCCTAACCCTAACCCTCACCCTAAACCTAACCCTAAACCTAACCCAAACCAAAACCATAACCGTAACCCTAACCCTAACACTAACCCAAACCGTAACCCTAATCTTAATCCTAAACCAATACCTAAACCTAATCCTAACCCTAACCGTCACCCTAAACATAACCCTAATGATAACCCTAACCGTAACCCTTATCCTAACCCTAAATATAACCCTAACCCTAAACCTAACCCTAACCGAAAACCTAAAACTAACCCTAACCCTAATCCTAATCCTAACCCAAACCATAACCCTAACGCTAACCAAAACCCTAATCCTAACCCTAACCCAAACCCTAACACTAAACCTAACCTTAACTCTACCCCTAATCCAAATCCAAACTCTCACACTAACACTAACTCTGAACCTAACCCTAACCCTAAGCCTAACCCTAACCCTAACCCAAACCCTAATCCTAACCCTAACCCTAACCCAAACCCTAACCCTAACGATAACCCTAAACCTAACCCTAACCCTAACCCTAACGTTAACCCAAACCCAAACCCTAACCCTAAACCTAACCCAAACCCTAACCCAAACCCTATCCCTAACGCTAACCCTAAACCTTACCCTAACCCTAACCCTAACACTAATACTAACCCTAAACCTAACCCTAAACCTAACCCTAACCCTAACCGAAAACCTAAACCTCATTCTGACCCTAACCCTAAACCTAACCCAAACCCTAATCCTAACCCTAAAACTAATCCTTACCCAAACCCTAACCCTAAAGATAACCCTAACCCTAACCCTAACCCAAACCCTAACCCTAATCCTAACCCAAAACCTAACCCAAACCCTAACACTAACCCTAACTCAAACCCTAACCGTAACCCTAACCCTAATTCAAACCCTAACCCTAAACCTAACCCAAACCCTAACACAAACCCTAACCTTTACCCTAACCCTAAGGCTAACGCTAAACATAACCCAAACCCTAACATTAACCCTAACCTTAACTCTACCCCTAATCCAAATCCAAACACTCACACTAACAGGAACTCTAAACCTAACCCTAAACCTAACCCTAATCCTAACCCTAACCGAAACCCTCACCCTAACCTAAACCCTAACCCTAACCCTAACTGTAACGGAAACCCTAACCCTCACCCTAACCCTAACCCTAAACCTAACCCTAATCCAAAACCTAACCCTAACCTTAACTCAAACCCTAACACTAACCCTAAAATTAACTCTACCCCAAATCCAAACTCAAACCCTCACACTGACAGTAACTCTAAACCTAACCCTAACCCTAACCCTAATCCTAACACTAACCGAAACCCTCACACTAACCTAAACCCTAACCCTAACCCTAACCCTAACCGTAACACAAAAACTAACCCTAACCCTAACCCTAAGGCAAACCCTAACATTAACACTTACCCTAACCCAAAAGCTAATTCTAACCCTAACAATAACGCCTAACCCCTAAACCTGAACCCTAACCCTAACCCTTAACCAAACGCTAAACTTAACCCTAACCCTAACCCAAACCCTAAACCTAACCCTAACCCTTACCCTAACCTAACCCTAACCCTAACCGAAACCCTAACCCTAACCCTAACGCTAACCCTTACCCTTACACTAGCCCTAAACCTTACCCTAAACCTATCCCCATGCATTAACCCTAAGCCTAATCCTAACCCAAACCCTAACACTAACCCTAACCCTAACCCAAACCTTAACCCTAACCCTAACCCTAACCCTAACCAAAACCCTAACAATAACGGTAACCCTAATCCTAAGCCTAACACAAACCCTAACAATAACCATAACACTAACCCTAATCCTAACCCTAACCCTTAACGAAAACCTAACCCTAACCCTAACAATAACCCCTAACCCCGAATCCTAACCCTAAACCTAAACCAAACCCTAACCCTAATCCTAACCCTAACCCTCACCCTAAACCTAACCCTAACCCTAACCCAAACCAAAACCATAACCGTAACCCTAACCCTAACACTAACCCAAACCGTAACCCTAATCGTAATCCTAAACCAATACCTAAACCTAATCCTAACCCTAACCGTCACCCTAAACATAACCCTAATGATAACCCTAACCGTAACCCTTATCCTAACCCTAAATATAACCCTAACCCTAAACCTAACACTAACCAAAAACCTAAAACTAACCCTAACCCTAATCCTAATCCTAACCCAAACCATAACCCTAACCCTAACCATAACCCTAAACCTAACCCTAACACAAACCCTAACACTAACCCTAACCTTAACTCTACCCCTAATCCAAACCCAAACTCTCACACTAACACTAACTCTGAACCTAACCCTAACCCTAAGCCTAACCCTAACCCTAACCCAAACCCTAATCCTAACCCTAACCCTAACCCAAACCCTAACCCTAACGCTAACCCTAAACCTAACCCTAACCCTAACCCTAACGTTAACCCAAACCCAAACCCTAACCCTAAACCTAACCCAAACCCTAACCCAAACCCTATCCCTAACGCTAACCCTAAACCTAACCCTAACCCTAACCCTAACACTAATACTAACCCTAAACATAAACCTAACCCTAACCCTAACCCTAACCGAAAACCTAAACCTAATTCTGACCCTAACCCTAAACCTAACCCAAACCCTAATCCTAACCCTAAAACTAATCCTTACCCAAACCCTAACCCTAAAGATAACCCTAACACTAACCCTAACCCAAACCCTAACCCTAATCCTAACCCAAAACCTAACCCAAACCCTAACACTAACCCTAACTCAAACCCTAACCGTAACCCTAACCCTAATTCAAACCCTAACCCTAAACCTAACCCAAACCCTAACACAAACCGTAACCTTTACCCTAACCCTAAGGCTAACGCTAAACATAACCCAAACCCTAACATTAACCCTAACCTTAACTCTACCCCTAATCCAAATCCAAACACTCACACTAACAGGAACTCTAAACCTAACCCTAAACCTAACCCTAATCCTAACCCTAACCGAAACCCTCACCCTAACCTAAACCCTAACCCTAAACCTAACCGTTACGGAAACCCTTACCCTCTCCCTAACCCTAACCCTAAACCTAACCCTTATCCAAAACCTAACCCTAACCTTAACTCAAACCCTAACACTAACCCTAAAATTAACTCTACCCCAAATCCAAACTCAAACCCTCACACTGACAGTAACTCTAAACCTAACCCTAACCCTAACCCTAATCCTAACAGTAACCGAAACCCTCACACTAACCTAAACCCTAACCCTAACCCTAACCCTAACCGTAACACAAAAACTAACCCTAACCCTAACCCTAAGGCAAACCCTAACATTAACACTTACCCTAACCCAAAAGCTTATTCTAACCCTAACAATAACGCCTAACCCCTAAACCTGAACCCTAACCCTTAACTAAACGCTAAACTTAACCCTAACCCTAAACCAAACCCTAAACCTAACCCTAACCCTAACCCTAACCCTAACCCTTACCCTAACCCTAAACCTAAACCTAAACCTATCCCTAACCCTAAACCTAAACCAAACCCTAACCCTAATCCTAACCCTAACCCTCACCCTAAACCTAACCCTAACCCTAACCCAAACCAAAACCATAACCGTAACCCTAACCCTAACCCTAACCCAAACCGTAACCCTAATCGTAATCCTATCCCTAACCCTAACCCTAACCCTAACCCAAACACTAACGCTAACCCTAACCCTAACCCTAACCCAAACCATAACCCTAACCCTAAACCTAACCCTAAAACAAACACAGAACCTCACCCTAAACCTAACCCTAACCCTAACCCAAACCTTACCCTAACCCTAACCCTAACCAAAACTGTAACCCTAACCCTAACCCTAACCCTAACCATAACCTTAACCCTAACCCAAAAACTAACCCCAACCCTATCTCTAAACCTAACCCTAACCCTAACACAAACCCTAACACTAACCCTAACCATAACTCTACCCCTAATCCAAACCCAAACCCTCACAAAAACACTAAATCTGAACCTAACCCTAACCCTAATCCTAATCCTAACCCTAACCTGAAACCTTCACCCTAATCTAAACCGTGACCCTAACCCTAAACCTTACCGTAACACAAACCCTAACACTAACCCTAAACCAAACCCTAACCCTAACCCTAATCCTAACCCAAAACCTAACCCAAACCCTAACACTAACCCTAACTCAAACCCTAACCCTAACCCTAACCCTAATCTTAACCCTAACCCTCACCCTAAACCTAACCCTAATGGTAACCTTAACCCTAAACCTAATCCTAACCCTAAACATAACCCTAACCCTAAACCTAATGCTAACCGAAAACCTAAAATTAGCCCTAAACCTCAGCCTAATCCTAACCCAAACCCTAACCCTAAGCCTAGCCCTAACCCTAACCCAAACCCTAATCCTAACCCTAACCCAAACCCAAACCCTAACCCTGACGCAAAACCTAAACCTAACCCTCACTCTACCCCCAACGTTAAACCAAACCCAAACCCTAACCCTAACCGTAACCCAACCCCTACCCCTAGCGCTAACGCTAAACCTAACCCTAACCCTAACACTAACACTAATACTAACCCTAAACATAAACCTAACCCTAACCCTAACCCTAACCGAAAGCCTAAGCCTAATTCTTACCCTAACCCTAACCCTAACCCAAACCCTAATCCTAACCCTAAAACTAATCCTTACCCAAACCCTAGCCCTAAAGATAAGCCTAACCCTAGCCCAGACACTAACACAAACGCTAACCCTAACCCTAACCAAAACCCTAACCCTAACTCTAACCCTAACACTAACCCTAACCCAAACCCTAACCCTAACCCTAATCCTAACCCAAAACCTAACCCAAACCCTAACACTAACCCTAACTCAAACCCTAACCGTAACCCTAACCCTAATTCAAACCCTAACCCTAAACCTAACCCAAACCCTAACACAAACCCTAACCCTTACCCTAACACTAAGGCTAACCCTAAACATAACCCAAACCCTAACACTAACCCTAACCTTAACTCTACCCCTAATCCAAATCCAAACACTCACACTAACAGTAACTATAAACCTAACCCTAAACCTAACCCTAATCCTAACCCTAACCGAAAACCTCACCCTAAACTAAACCCTAACCCTAACCCTAACCGTAACGGAAACCCTAACCCTCACTCTAACCCTAACCCTAAACCTAACCCTATCCAAAACCTAACCCTAACCCTAACTCAAACCCTAACACTAACCCTAAAATTAACTCTACCCCAAATCCAAACTCAAACCCTCACACTAACAGTAACTCTGAACCTAACCCTAACCCTAACCCTAATCCTAACACTAACCGAAACCCTCACACTAACCTAAACCCTAACCCTAACCCTAACACTAACCGTAACACAAAAACTAACCCTAACCCTAACATTAGGCAAACCCTAACATTAACACTTACCCTAACCCAAAAGCTAATTCTAACCCTAACCATAACGCCTAACCCCTAAACCTGAACCCTAACCCTAACCCTTAACCAAACGCTAAACTTAACCCTAACCCTAACCCAAACCCTAAACCTAACCCTAACCCTTACCCTAACCTAACCCTAACCCTAACCGAAACCCTAACCCTAACCCTAAACCTAACCCTTACCCTAACCCTAAACCTAAACCTAAACCTATCCCTAAGCCTAAGCCTAATCCTAACCCAAACCCTAACACTAACCCTAACCCTAACCCAAACCTTAACCCTAACCCTAACCCTAACCCTAACCAAAACCCTAACAACAACGCTAACCCTAATCCTAAGCCTAACACAAACCCTAACAATAACCATAACCCTAACCCTAATCCTAACCCTAACCCTTACCGAAAACCTAACCCTAACCCTAACAATAACCCCTAACCCCTAACCCCGAATCCTAACCCTAAAGCTAAACCAAACCCTAACCCTAATGCTAACCCTAACCCTCACCCTAAACCTAACCCTAACCCTAACCCAAACCAAATCCATAACCGTAACCCTAACACTAACCCTAACCCAAACCGTAACCCTAATCGTAATCCTATCCCTAACCCTAACCCTAACCCTAACCCTAACCCTAACACAAACACTAACGCTAACCCTAACCCTAACCCTAACCCAAACCATAACCCTAACCCTAACCCTAAACCTAACCCTAAAACAAACACAGAACCTCACCCTAAACCTAACCCTAACCCTAACCCAAATCTTACCCTAACCCTAACCCTAACCAAAACTGTAACCCTAACCCTAACCCTATACCTAACAATAACCGTAACCCTAACCCAAAACCTAACCCTAACCCTATCCCAAAACCTAACCCTAACCCTAACACAAACCCTAACACTAACCCTAACCATAACTCTACCCCTAATCCAAACCCAAACCCTCACAAAAACACTAAATCTGAACCTAACCCTAACTCTAATCCTAATCCTAACCCTAACCTGAAACCTTCACCCTAATCTAAACCCTAACCCTAACCCTAAACCTAACCGTAACACAAACCCTAACACTAACCCTAAACCAAACCCTAATCCTAACCCTAATCCTAACCCAAAACCTAACCCAAACCCTAACACTAACCCTAACTCAAACCCTAACCCTAACCCTAACCCTAATCTTAACCCTAACCCTCACCCTAAACCTAACCCTAATGCTAACCCTAACCCTAAACCTAATCCTAACCCTAAACATAACCCTAACCCTAAACCTAATGCTAACCGAAAACCTAAAATTAACCCTAAACCTCAGCCTAATCCTAAGCCAAACCCTAACCCTAAGCCTAACCCTAACCCTAAACCAAACCCTAATCCTAACCCTAACCCAAAACCAAACCCTAACCCTAACGCTAACCCTAAACCTAACCCTAACCCTAACCCTAACGTTAACCCAAACCCAAACCCTAACCCTAAACCTAACCCTAACCATAACCCAAACCCTAACATTAATGCTAACCCTGACCCTAACCCAAACCCTAACCCTAACCCTAATCCTAACCTAAAACCTAACCCAAACCCTAACACTAACCCTAACTCAAACCCTAACCCTAACCCTAATTCAAACCCTAACCCTAACCCTAACCCTAACCCAAACCCTAACCCTAAACCTAAACCTAAACCTAACCCTAACCTTAACCCAAACCCTAACACTAACCCTAACCTTAACTCTACCTCTAATCCAAACCCAAACCCTCACATTAACAGTAACTCTAAACCTAACCCTAAACCTAACCCTAATGCTAACCCTAACCGAAACCCTCACCCTAACCTAAACCCTAACCCTAACCCTAACCCTAACCGTAACACAAACCCTAACTCTCACCCTAACCCTAACCCTAACCCTAAACCTAACCCTAACCCAAAACCTAACCCTAACCCTAACTCAAACCCTAACACTAACCCTAACCTTAACTCTACCCCAAATCCAAACCCAAACCCTCGCACTAACAGTAACTCTAAACCTAACCCTAACCCTAACCCTAATCCTAACCGTAACACAAACCCTAACCCTAACCCTAACCCTAACCCTTACCCAAAACCTAAGATTAACACTAACCCTAATCCAAAAGCTAATTCTAACCCTAACCATAACCCCTAACCCCTAACCCTGAACCCTAACCCTAACCCTAACCCAAACCCTAAACTTAACCCTAACCCTAACTCAAACCCTAAACCTAACGCTAACCCTAACCCTAACCTAACCCTAACCCTAACTGAAACCCTATCCCTAAACCTAACCCTAACCCTAACCCTAACCGTCACCCTAAACATAACCCTAACGATAACCCTAAAAGTAACCCTAATCCTAACCCTAAATATAACCCTAACCCTAAACCTAACCCTAATCGAAAGCCTAAAACTAACCCTAACCCTAATCCTAATCCTAACCCAAACCATAACCCTAACCCTAACCGAAACCCTAATCCTAACCCTAACCCTAACCCAAACCCTAACCCTAACGCTAACCCTAAACCTAACCCTAACCCTAACACTAACGTTAACCCAAACCCAAACCCTAATCCTAACCCTAACCCTAATCCTGACCCAAACCCTAACCCTAAAGTTAACCCTAACCCTAACCCAAACCCTAACACTAACCCGAACCCAAACCCTAACCCTAACCCTAAACCTAACCCTAACCCTAACACTAACCCTAACACTAATCCAAAACCTAACCCTAAACCTAACCAAAACCCTAACCCTAAACCTAATCCTAACCCAAACCCTAACCCTAATCGTAATCCGATCCCTAACCCTAACCCTAACCCTAACCCTAACCATAAAACTAACCTTAACCCAAACCCTAAACCTAACCCTAACCGAAGCCTAACCGAAAACGTAAACCTAACTCGAAACCTAACCCTACCCTAACCCAAACCCTAACACTAACACTAACCCTAACTCAAACCTTAACCCTAACCCTAACCCTAACCAAAACCCTAACAATAACCTAACCCTAATCCTAACCCTAACACAAACCCTAACAATAACCCTAAACCTAACCCTAATCCTAACCCTAACCCTTACCCAAAACCTAACCCTAACCCTAACAATAACCCCTAACCCCTAACCCCGAATCCTAACCCTAAACCTAAAAAAAACCCTAACCCTAATCCTAACCCTAACCCTCACCCTAAACCTAACCCTAACCCTAACCCAAATCATAACCCTAACCGTAACCCTAACCCTAAACCTAACCCAAACCGTAACCCTAATCGTAATCCTATCCCTAATCCTAACTCTAACCCTAACCCTAACCCTAAACCTAACCCTAACCCAAACCCTAACCCTAACCCTAAACCTAAACATAACCCTAACCATAACCCAAACCCTAACACTAACCCTAACCTTAACTCTACCCCTAATCCAAACCCAAACCCTCACATTAACAGTAACTCTAAACCTAACCCTAAACCTAACCCTAATCCTAACCCTAACCGAAAACCTCACCCTAAACTATACCCTAACCCTAACCCTAACCCTAACCGTAACACAAATCCTAACCCTCACCCTCACCTTAACCCTAACCCTAACCCTAACCCAAAACCTAACCCTAACTCTAACTCAAACCCTAACGCTAACCCTAACCTTAACTCTACCCCAAATCCAAACCCAAACCCTCACACTAACAGTAACTCTAAACCTAACCCTAACCCTAACCCTAATCCTAACCGTAACACAAACCCTAACCCTAACCCTAACACAAACCCTAAGATTAACACTAACCCTAAGCCAAAAGCTAATTCTAACCCTAACCATAACCCATAACCCCTAACCCTGAACCCTAACCCTAACCCAAACCCTAAAATTAACCCTAACCCTAAATTAAACCCTAAACCTAACCCTAAACCTAACCCTAACCTAACCCTAACCCTAACCCTAACCGAAACCCTAACCCTAACCCAAACCCTAACCCTTACCCTAAGCCTAACCCTAACCAAAACCCTAACAATAACGCTAACCCTAATCCTAACCCTAACACAAACCCTAACAATAACCCTAACCCTAACCCTAATCCTAACCCTAACCCTTACCCAAAACCTAACCCTAAACCTAACTATAATCCCTAACCCCTAAACCCGAATCCTAACCCTTAACCTAAACCAAACCCAAACCCAAAACCTAACCCTAACCCCCACCCTAAACATAACCCTAACGCTAACCCTAACTGTAACCCTAATCCTAACCCTAAACATAAACCTAACCCTAAACCTAACCCTAACCGAAAACCTAAAACTAACCCTAACCATAACCCTAAACCTAACCCAAACCGTAACCCTAATCGTAATCCTATCCCTAACCCTAACTCTAACCCTAACCCTAACCCTAACCCTAACCCTACCCCTAACCCTAATCCTTACCGTAACACAAACCCTAACCCTAACCCTAACCCAAACCCTAACATTAACACTAACCCTAAGCCAAAAGCTAATTCTAACCCTAACAATATCACCTAACCCCTAACCCTGAACCCTAACCCTAACCCTAACCCAAACCCTAAGCTTAACCCTAACCCTAACCCAAACCCTAAACCTAACCCTAACCCTAACCCTAACCTAACCCTAACCCTTACCGAAAGCCTAACCCTAACACTAACCCTAAACCTAAACCTAAACCTAAACCTAACCCTAACCCTAAGCCTAATCTTAACCCAAACCCTAACACTAACCCTAACCCTAACCCAAACCCTAACCCTAACCCTAACCCTAACCCTAACCAAAACCCTAACAATAACGCTAACCCTAATCCTAACCCTAACACAAACCCGAACAATAACCCTAACCCTAACCCTAATCCTAACCCTAACCCTTACCCAAAACCTAACCTTAAAACTAACTATAACCCCTAACCCTTAATCCCGAATCCTAACCCTAAACCTAAACCAAACCCTAACCCTAATCCTAACCCTAACCCTCACCCTAAACATAACCCTAACGCTAACCCTAACCCTAACCCTAATCCTAACCCTAAACATAACCCTAACCCTAAACCTAACCCTAACCGAAAACCTAAAACTAACCCTAACCCTAAGCATAATCCCAACCCAAACCATAACCCTAACCCTAACCCTAACCCTAACCCAAACCCTAATCCTAACCCTAACCCTAAACCAAACCCTAACCCTAAAGCTAACCCTAAACCTAACCCTAACCCTAACGCTAACGTTAACCCAAACCCAAACCCTAATCCTAACCCTAACCCTAATCCTAAACCAAACCCTAACCCTAACGTTAACCCTAACCCTAACCCAAACTCTAACACTAACCCTAACCCTAACCCTAAACCTAACCCTAAACAGAACCCTAACCCTAACACTAATCCAAACCATAACCCTAAACCTAACCAAAACCCTAATCATAATCCTATCCCTAACCCTAACCCTAACCCTAACCATAAAACTAACCCTAACCCAAACCCTAAACCTAACCCTACCCCTAACCCTAACGAAAACCTAAACCTAACTCTAACCCTAATCCTAACCCTAACCCAAACCCTAATCCTAAACCTAACCCTAACCCTAACCCTAATCCTAACTCTAAGCGAAACCCTCATCCTAACCTAAACCCTAACCGTAACCCTAACACTAACCGTAACAAAAACCCCTAACCCTAACCCTAACCAAAACACAAACATAAACACTAACCCTAACCCAAAACCTAATTCTAACCCAAACCATAACCCGTAACCCATAACCCCGAACCCTAAACCTAACCCTAACCAAAACCCTAAACCTAACCCTAACCCTAACCCTAACCCAAACCATAACAATAACCCTAACCCAAAACCTAACCCTAACACAAACCCTAATCCTAAAACTTACCCTAATCCTAACCCAAATCCTAAGCTTAAAGCTAACAATAACCCTAGCCCTAACCCTAACCCGAACCCTAAACCTAACGTTAACCGAAACCCAAATCCTAACCCTAACCATAAACCAACCCCTAACCCTAACCCAAACCCTAATCCTAACTCTAAACCTAACCCTAACCCTAACCCAAACGCAAAATCTAACCGTAACTCTGACACTAACCCTAACGCAATCCCTAACCCTGAACCTAACCCTAACCCTAACCCTAAAGCAAACCTTACCCTAACCCTAACCTTAACCCAAACCGTAACCCTAACCCTAACCCTAACCCTTACCTAAACCCTAACCCGATTCGTAATCCTATCCCTAACCCTAAACCTAACCCTATCCCTAACTCTAACCCAAACACTAAACCTAACCCTAACCTTAACCCTAACCCAAACCATAACCCTAATCCTAACCCTAAACCTAACCCTAAACCAAACACAAAACCTCACCCTAAACCAAACCCTAACCCTAACCCAAACCTTACCCTAACCCTAACCCTAACCAAAACTGTAACCTTAAACCCTAACCCTAACCCTAACCCTAACCGTAACCCTAACCAAAAACCTAACCCTAACCGTAACCCAAAACCTAATCCTAACCCTAACCCAAACCCTAACACTAACCCTAACCTTAACTCTACCCGTAATCCAAACCCAAACTCACACACTAAAACTAACTCTGAACCTAACCCTAACCCTAATCCTAATCCTAACCCTAACCGAAATCCTCATCCTAATCTAAAACCTAACCCTACCCCTAAACCTAACCGTAACACAAACCCTAACACTAACCCTAACCCAAACCCTAAACCTAACCCTAATCCTAACCAAAAACCTAAACCAAACCCTAACACTAACCCTAACTCAAACCCTAAACCTAAAGATAACCCTAATCCTAACCCTAACCCTCACGCTAAACCTAACCCTAATGCTAACCCTAACCCTAACCCTAATCCTAACCCTAAACATAACCCTATTCCTAAACCTAACCCTAACCGAAAACCTAAAATTAACCCTAACCCTCAGCCTAATCCTAACCCAAACTCTAACCCTAAGCCTAACCCTAACCCTAACCCAAACCCTAATCCTAACCCTAAACCTAACCCAAACCCTAACCCTAACACTAAACCTAAACCTAACCCTAACCCTAACCCTAACGTTAACCCAAACCCAAACCCTAATCCTAACCCTAACCCTAATCCTGACCCAAACCCTAACCCTAACGTTAACCCTAACCCTAACCCAAACTCTAACACTAACCCTAACCCTAACCCTAAACCTAACCCTAAACATAACCCTAACACTAATCCAAACCCTAACCCTAAACCTAACCAAAACCCTAATCATAATCCTATCCCTAACCCTAACCCTAACCCTAACCATAAAACTAACTCTAACCCAAACCCTAAACCTAACCCTACCCCTAACCCTACGGAAAACCTAAACCTAACTCTAACCCTAACCCTAACCCTAACCCTAACCCTAATCCTAACTCTAAGCGAAACCCTCATCCTAACCTAAACCCTAACCGTAACCCTAACACTAACCGTAACAAAAACCCCTAACCCTAATCCTATCCCTGACCTAGGCACAGCCATGAACACTGTGCCTATCCCAAAACCTAATTCTATCCCCAACCATAACCCGTAACCCATAACCCCGAACCCTAAAGCTAACCCTAACCAAAACCCTAACCCTAACCCTAACCCTAACCCTAACCCTAACCCAAACCATAACCCTAACCCTAACCGAAAACCTAAACCCTAACACAAACCCTAATCCTAAACCTTACACTAATCCTAACCCAAAACCTAAGCTTAAAGCTAACAATAACCCTAGCCCTAACCCTAACCCGAACCCTAAACCTAACGTTAACCGAAACCCAAATCTTAACCCTAACCATAAACCAACCCCTAACCCTAACCCAAACCCTAATCCTAACTCTAAACCTAACCCTAACCCTAACCCAAACCTTACCCTAACCCTAACCCTAACCAAAACTGTAACCCTAACCCTAACCCTAACCCTAACCCTAACCCTAACCCTAACCCAAAACCTAACCCTAACCGTAACCCAAAACCTAATCCTAACCCTAACCCAAACCCTAACACTAACCCTAACCTTAACTCTACCCCTAATCCAAACCCAAACTCTCACACTAACACTAACTCTGAACCTAAGCCTAACCGTAATCCTAATCCTAACCCTAACCGAAACCCTCATCCTAATCTAAACCCTAATCCTACCCCTAAACCTAACCGTAACACTAACCCTAACCCAAACCCTAAACCTAACCCTAATCCTAACCAAAAACCTAAACCAAACCCTAACACTAAACCTAACTCAAACCCTAAACCTAACCCTAACCCTAATCCTAACCCTAACCCTCACGCTAAACCTAACCCTAATGCTAACCCTAACCCTAACCCTAATCCTAACCCTAAACATAACCCTATCCCTAAACCTAACCCTAACCGAAAACGTAAAATTAACCCTAACCCTCAGCCTAATCCTAAACCAAACTCTAACCCTAAGCCTAACCCTAACCCTAACCCAAACCCTAATCCTAACCCTAACCCTAACCCAAACCCTAACCCTAATGCTAACCCTAAACCTAACCCTAACCCTAACGTTAACCCAAACCCAAACCCTAACCCTAAACCTAACCCTAACCCTAACCCAAACCCTAACCCTAACGCTAACCCTAAACCTAACCCTAACCCTAACCCTAACACTAATACTAACCCTAAACATAAACCGAACCCTAACCCTAACCCTAACCGAAAACCTAAACCTAATTCTTACCCTAACCGTAACCCTAACCCAAACCCTAATCCTAACCCTAAAACTAATCCTTACCCAAACCCTAAACCTAAAGTTAACCCTAACCCTAACCCAAACACTAACACAAACGCTAACCCTAACCCTAACCAAAACCCTAACCCTAACTCTAACCCTAACCCTAACCCTAACCCTAACCCAAACCCTAACCCTAACCGTAAACCTAACCCAAAACCTAAACAGAACACTTACACTTACCCTAAATCAAACCCCAACCCTTACCCTAACCCTAAGGCTAACCCTAAACATAACCCAAACCCTAACACTAACCCTAACCTTAACTCTACCCCTAATCCAAATCCAAACACTCACACTAACAGTAACTCTAAACCTAACCCTAAACCTAACCCTAATCCTAACCCTAACCGAAACCGTCACCCTAACCTAAACCCTAACCCTAACCCTAACCCTAATCGTAACACAAACCCTAACCCTCACCCTAACCATAACCCTAAGCCTAACCCTAACCCTAAACCTAACCCAAACCATAACCCTAATCGTAATCCTATCCCTATCCCTAACTCTAACCCTAACCCTAACCCTAACCCTAACCCTAACCCTAACCGAAACCCTCACCCTAACCTAAACCCTAACCCTAACCCTAACCCTAATCGTAACACAAACCCTAACCCTCAACCTAACCATAACCCTAAGCCTAACCCTAACCCTAAACCTAACCCAAACCATAACCCTAATCGTAATCCTATCCCTAACCCTAACTCTAACCCTAACCCTAACCCTAACCCTAACCCTAACCCTAACCCTAATCCTAACCGTAACACAAACCCTAACCCTAAACCAAACCCTAACATTACCACTAACCCTAAGCCAAAAGCTAATTCTAACCCTAACAATATCACCTAACCCCTAACCCTGAACCCTAACCCTAACCCTAACCCAAACCCTAAGCTTAACCCTAACCCTAACCCAAACCCTAAACCTAACCCTAACCCTAACCCTAACCTAACCCTAACCCTTACCGAAAGCCTAACCCTAACCATAACCCTAAACCTAAACCTAAACCTAAACCTAACCCTAACCCTAAGCCTACTCTTAACCCAAACCCTAACACTAATCTTAACCCTAACCCAAACCCTAACCCTAACCCTAACCCTAACCCTAACCAAAACCCTAACAATAACGCTAACCTTAATCCTAACCCTAACACAAACCCGAACAATAACCCTAACCCTAACCATAATCCTAACACTAATCCTTACCGAAAACCTAACCCTAAACCTAACTATAACCCCTAACCCTTAATCCCGAATCCTAACCCTAAACCTAAACCAAACCCTAACCCTAATCCTAACCCTAACCCTCACCCTAAACATAACCCTAACGCTAACCCTAACCCTAACCCTAATCCTAAACCTAAACATAACCCTAACCCTAAACCTAACCCTAACCGAAAACCTAAAACTAACCCTAACCCTAAGCATAATCCCAACCCAAACCATAACCCTAACCCTAACGCTAACCCTAAACCAAATCCTAATGCTAACCCTAACCCTAAACCAAACCCTAACCCTAACGCTAACCCTAAACCTAACCCTAACCCTAACGCTAACGTTAACCCAAACCCAAACCCTAATCCTAACCCTAACCCTAATCCTGACCCAAACCCTAACCCTAATGTTAACCCTAACCCTAACCCAAACTCTAAAACTAACCCTAACCCTAATCCCTAAAGCTAACCCTAAACATAACCCTAACCCTAACACTAATCCAAACCATAACCCTAAACCTAACCAAAACCCTAATCATAATCCTATCCCTAACCCTAACCCTAACCCTAACCATAAAACTAACCCTAACACAAACCCTAAACCTAACCCTACCCCTAACCCTACCGAAAACCTAAACCTAACTCTAACCCTAACCCTAACCCAAACACAAACCCTAATCCTAAACCTAACCCTAACCCTAACCCTAATCCTATCTCTAAGCGAAACCCTCATCCTAACCTAAACCCTAACCGTAACCCTAACACTAACCGTAACAAAAACCCCTAACCCTAAGCCTAACCCTAACCAAAACACAAACATGAACACTAACCCTTACCCAAAACCTAATTCTAACCCAAACCATAACCCGAAACCCATAACCCCGAACCCTAAACCTAACCCTAACCAAAACCCTAACCCTAACCCTAACCCTAACCCTAACCCTAACCCAAACCATAACCCTAACCCTAACCCAAAACCTAACCCTAACACAAACCCTAATCCTAAACCTTACCCTAATCCTAACCCAAACCCTAAGCTAAAAGCTAACAATAACCCTAGCCCTAACCCTAACCCGAACCCTAAACCTAACGTTAACCGAAACCCAAATCCTAACCCTAAACATAAACCAACCCCTAACCCTAACCCAAACCCTAATCCTAACTCTAAACCTAACCCTAACCCTAACCAAAACGCAAAACCTAACCGTAACTCTGACACTAACCATAACACAATCCCTAACCCTGAACCTAACCCTAACCCTAACCCTAAAGCAAAACTTACCCTAACCCTAACCCTAACCCAAACCGTAACCCTAACCCTAACCCTAACCCTTACCTAAACCCTAACTCGATTCGTAATCCTATCCCTAACCCTAAACCTAACCCTAACCCTAACTCTAACACAAACACTAAACCTAACCCTAACCTTAACCCTAACCCAAACCATAACCCTAACCCTAACCCTAAACCTAACCCTAAACCAAACACAAAACCTCACCCTAAACCTAACCCTAACCCTAACCCAAACCTTACCCTAACCCTAACCCTAACCAAAACTGTAACCCTAACCCTAACCCTAACCCTAACCCTAACCCTAACCGTACCCCTAACCAATAACCTAACCCTAACCGTAACCCAAAACCTAATCCTAACCCTAACCCAAACCGTAACACTAACCCTAACCTTAACTCTACCCCTAATCCAAACCCAAACTCTCACACTAAAACTAACTTTGAACCTACCCCTAACCCTAATCCTAATCCTAACCCTAACCGAAACCCTCATCCTAATCTAAACCCTAACCCTACCCCTAAACCTAACCGTAACACAAACCCTAACACTAATCCTAACCCAAACTCTAAACCTAACCCTAATCCTAACCAAAAACCTAAACCAAACCCTAACACTAACCCTAACTCAAACCCTAAACCTAAAGATAACCCTAATCCTAACCCTAACCCTCACGCTAAACCTAACCCTAATGCTAACCCTAACCCTAACCCTAATCCTAACCCTAACCCTAACCCTATCCCTAAACCTAACCCTAACCGAAAACCTAAAATTAACCCTAACCCTCAGCCTAATCCTAACCCAAACTCTAAACCTAAGCCTAACCCTAACCCTAACCCAAACCCTAATCCTAACCCTAACCCTAACCCAAACCCTAACCCTAACGCTAACCCTAAACCTAACCCTAACCCTAACCCTAACGTTCACCCAAACCCAAACCCTAATCCTAACCCTAACCCTAATCCTGACCCAAACCCTAACCCTAACGTTAACCCTAACCCTAACTCAAACTCTAACACTAACCCTAACCCTAACCCTAAACATAACCCTAAACATAACCCTAACACTAATCCAAATCCTAACCCTAAACCTAACCAAAACCCTAATCATAATCCTATCCCTAACCCTAACCCTAACCCTAACCATAATCCTAACCCTACCCCAAACCCTAAACCTAACCCTACCCCTAACCCTACGGAAAACCTAAACCTAACTCTAACCCTAACCCTAACCCTAACCCAAACCCTAATCCTAAACCTAACCCTAACCATAACCCAAACCTTAAACCTAATCCTAACTCTAAGCGAAACCCTCATCCTAACCTAAACCCTAACCGTAACCCTAACACTAACCGTAACAAAAACCCCTAACCCTAAGCCTAACCCTAACCAAAACACAAACATGAACACTAACCCTAACCCAAAACCTAATTCTAACCCAAACCATAACCCGTAACCCATAACCCCGAACCCTAAACCTAACCCTAACCAAAACCCTAACCCTAACCCTTACCCTAACCCTAACCCAAACCATAACCCTAACCCTAACACAAAACCTAACCCTAACACAAACCCTAATCCTAAAACTTACCCTAATCCTAACCCAAACCCTAAGCTTAAAGCTAACAATAACCCTAGCCCTAACCCTAACCCAAACCCTAAACCTAACGTTAACCGAAACCCAAATCCTAACCCTAACCATAAACCAACCCCTAACCCTAACCCAAACCTTAATCCTAACTCTAAACCTAACCCTAACCCTAACCCAAACCTTACCCTAACCCTAACCCTAACCAAAACTGTAACCCTAACCCTCACCCTAACCCTAACCCTAACCCTAACCCTAACCCTAAACCTAACCGTAACCCTAACCCAAAACCTAACCCTAACCGTAACCCAAAACCTAATCCTAACCCTAACCCAAACCCTAACACTAACCCTAACCTTAACTCTACCCCTAATCCAAACCCAAACTCTCACACTAACACTAACTCTGAACCTAACCCTAACCCTAATCCTAAACCTAACCCTAACCGAAACCCTCATCCTAATCTAAACCCTAACCCTACCCCTAAACCTAACCGTAACACAAACCCTAACACCAACCCTAACCCAAACCCTAAACCTAACCCTAATCCTAACCAAAAACCTAAACCAAACCCTAACACTAACCCTAACTCAAACCCTAAACCTAATCCTAACCCTAATCCTAACCCTAACCCTCACGCTAAACCTAACCCTAATGCTAACCCTAACCCTAACCCTAATCCTAACCCTAAACATAACCCTATCCCTAAACCTAACCCTAACCGAAAACCTAAAATTAACCCTAACCCTCAGCCTAATCCTAACCCAAACTCTAACCCTAAGCCTAACCCTAACCCTAACCCAAACCCTAATCTTAACCCTAACCCTAACCCAAACCCTAACCCTAACGCTAACCCTAAACCTAACCCTAACCCTAACCCTAACGTTAACCCAAACCCAAACCCTAAACCTAAACCTAACCCTAAACCTAACCCTAACCCTAACCCTAACCCTAACCCTAACCCTAATCCTAACACTAATACTAATCCTAAACATAAACCTAACCCTAACCCTAACCGTAACCGAAAACCTAAACTTAATTCTTACCCTAACCCTAACCCTAACCCAAACCCTAATCCTAACCCTAAAACTAATCCTTACCCAAACCCTAAACCTAAAGTTAACCCTAACCCTAACCCAAACACTAACACAAACGCTAACCCTAACCCTAACCAAAACCCTAACCCTAACTCTAACCCTAACCCTAACCCTAACCCTAACCCTAACCCTAACCCTAACCCTAACCGTAATCCTAAACCAAAACCTAAACAGAACCCTAACCCCACCCCTAACCCACACCCTAACCCTATCCCTAACCCTAAGGCTAACCCTAAACATAACCCAAACCCTAACACTAACCCTAACCTTAACTCTACCCCTAATCCAAATCCAAACACTCACACTAACAGTAATTCTAAACCTAACCCTAAACCTAACCCTAATCCTAACCCTAACCGAAACCCTCACCCTAACCTAAACCCTAACCCTAACCCTAACCGTAACGGAAACCCTAACCCTCACCCTAACCCTAACCCTAAACCTAACCCTAATCCAAAACCTAACCCTAACCCTAACTCAAACCCTAACACTAACCCTAAACTTAACTCTACCCCAAATCCAAACTCAAACCCTCACACTAACAGTAACTCTAAACCTAACACTAACCCTAACCCTAATCCTAACACTAACCGAAACCCTCACCCTAACCTAAACCCTAACCCTAACCCTAACCCTAAGGCAAACCCTAACATTAACACTTACCCTAACCCTAAAGCTAATTCTAACCCTAACCATAACGCCTAACCCCTAAACCTGAACCCTAACTCAAACGCTAAACTTAACCCTAACCCTAACCCAAACCCTAAACCTAACCCTAACCCTTACCCTAACCTAACCCTAACCCGAACAGAAACCCTAACCCTAACCCTAATCCTAACCCTAAACCTAACCCTAAACCTAAACCTCAACCTATCCCTAACCCTAAGCCTAATCCTAACCGAAACCCTGACACTAACCCTAACCCTAACCCAAACCTTAACCCTAACCCTAACCCTAACCCTAACAATAACGCTAACCCTAATCCTAACCCTAACACAAACCCTAAAAATAACCCTAACCCTAACCCTAAACCTAACCCTAAAACAAACACAGAACCTCACTCTAAACCTAACCCTAACCCAAACCTTACCCTAACCCTAACCCTAACCAAAACTGTAACCCTAACCCTAACCCTAACCCTAACCATAACCGTAACCCTAACCCAAACCTAACCCTAACCCTATCCCAAAACCTAACCCTAACCCTAACACAAACCCTAACACTAACCCTAACCATAACTCTACCACTAATCCAAACCCAAACCCTCACAAAAACACTAACTCTGAACCTAACCCTAACCCTAATCCTAATCCTAACCCTAACCTTCAAACTTCACCCTAATCTAAACCCTAACCCTAACCCTAAACCTAACCGTAACACAAACCCTAACACTAACACTAAACCAAACCCTAACCCTAACCCTAATCCTAACCCAAAACCTAACCCAAACCCTAACACTAACCCTAACTCAAACCCTAACTCTAACCCTAACCCTAATCTTAACCCTAACCCTCACCCTAAACCTAACCCTAATGCTAACCCTAACCCTAACCCTAATCCTAATCCTAAACATAACTCTAACCCTAAACCTAATGCTACCCGAAAACCTAAAATTAACCCTAAACCTCAGCCTAATCCTAACCCAAACCCTAACCCTAAGCCTAACCCTAACCCTAACCCTAACCCTAACCGTAACCCTAACCAATAACCTAACCCTAACCGTAACCCAAAACCTAATCCTAACCCTAACCCAAACCCTAACACTAACCCTAACCTTAACTCTACCCCTAATCCAAACCCAAACTCTCACACTAAAACTAACTTTGAACCTACCCCTAACCCTAATCCTAATCCTAACCCTAACCGAAACCCTCATCCTAATCTAAACCCTAACCCTACACCTAAACCTAACCGTAACACAAACCCTAACACTAATCCTAACCCAAACTCTAAACCTAACCCTAATCCTAACCAAAAACCTAAACCAAACCCTAACACTAACCCTAACTCAAACCCTAAACCTAAAGATAACCCTAATCCTAACCCTAACCCTCACGCTAAACCTAACCCTAATGCTAACCCTAACCCTAACCCTAATCCTAACCCTAAACATAACCCTATCCCTAAACCTAACCCTAACCGAAAACCTAAAATTAACCCTAACCCTCAGCCTAATCCTAACCCAAACTCTAACCCTAAGCCTAACCCTAACCCTAACCCAAACCCTAATCCTAACCATAACCCTAACCCAAACCCTAACCCTAACGCTAACCCTAAACCTAACCCTAACCCTAACCCTAACGTTAACCCAAACCCAAACCCTAATCCTAACCCTAACCCTAATCCTGACCCAAACCCTAACCCTAACGTTAACCCTAACCCTAACCCAAACTCTAACACTAACCCTAACCCTAACCCTAAACCTAACCCTAAACATAACCCTAACACTAATCCAAATCCTAACCCTAAACCTAACCAAAACCCTAATCATAATCCTATCCCTAACCCTAACCCTAACCCTAACTATAAAACTAACCCTAACCCAAACCCTAAACCTAACTCTACCCCTAACCCTACGGAAAACCTAATCCTAACTCTAACCCTAATCCTAACCCTAACCCAAACCCTAATCCTAAACCTAACCCTAACCCTAACCCTAACCCTAATCCTAATTCTAAGCGAAACCCTCATCCTAACCTAAACCCTAACCGTAACCCTAACACTAACCGTAACAAAAACCCCTAACCCTAAGCCTAACCCTAACCAAAACACAAACATGAACACTAACCCTAACCCAAAACCTAATTCTAACCCTAACCATAACCCGTAACCCATAACCCCGAACCCTAAACCTAACCCTAACCAAAACCCTAACCCTAACCCTAACCCTAACCCTAACCCAAACCATAACCCTAACCCTAACCCAAAACCTAACCCTAACACAAACCCTAATCCTAAACCTTACCCTAATCCTAACCCAAACCCTAAGCTTAAAGCTAACAATAACCCTAGCCCTAACCCTAACCCGAACCCTAAACCTAACGTTAACCGAAACCCAAATCCTAACCCTAAACATAAACCAACCCCTAACCCTAACCCAAACCCTAATCCTAACTCTAAACCTAACCCTAACCCTAACCAAAACGCAAAACCTAACCGTAACTCTGACACTAACCATAACACAATCCCTAACCCTGAACCTAACCCTAACCCTAACCCTAAAGCAAACCTTACCCTAACCCTAACCCTAACCCAAACCGTAACCCTAACCCTAACCCTAACCCTTACCTAAACCCTAACTCGATTCGTAATCCTATCCCTAACCCTAAACCTAACCCTAACCCTAACTCTAACACAAACACTAAACCTAACCCTAACCTTAAACCTAACCCAAACCATAACCCTAACCCTAACCCTAAACCTAACCCTAAACCAAACACAAAACCTCACCCTAAACCTAACCCTAACCCTAACCCAAACCTTACCCTAACCCTAACCCTAACCAAAACTGTAACCCTAACCCTAACCCTAACCCTAACCCTAACCCTAACCGTAACCCTAACCAATAACCTAACCCTAACCGTAACCCAAAACCTAATCCTAACCCTAACCCAAACCGTAACACTAACCCTAACCTTAACTCTACCGCTAATCCAAACCCAAACTCTCACACTAAAAGTAACTTTGAACCTACCCCTAACCCTAATCCTAATCCTAACCCTAACCGAAACCCTCATCCTAATCTAAACCCTAACCCTACCCCTAAACCTAACCGTAACACAAACCCTAACACTAATCCTAACCCAAACTCTAATCCTAACCCTAATCCTAACCAAAAACCTAAACCAAAGCCTAACACTAACCGTAACTCAAACCCTAAACCTAAAGATAACCCTAATCCTAACCCTAACCCTCACGCTAAACCTAACCCTAATGCTAACCCTAACCCTAACCCTAATCCTAACCCTAACCCTAACCCTATCCCTAAACCTAACCCTAACCGAAAACCTAAAATTAACCCTAACCCTCAGCCTAATCCTAACCCAAACTCTAAACCTAAGCCTAACCCTTACCCTAACCCAAACCCTAATCCTAACCCTAACCCTAACCCAAACCCTAACCCTAACGCTAACCCTAAACCTAACCCTAACACTAACCCTAACGTTAACCCAAACCCAAACCCTAATCCTAACCCTAACCCTAATCCTGACCCAAACCCTAACCCTAACGTTAACCCTAACCCTAACCCAAACTCTAACACTAACCCTAACCCTAACCCTAAACATAACCCTAAACATAACCCTAACACTAATCCAAATCCTAACCCTAAACCTAACCAAAACCCTAATCATAATCGTATCCCTAACCCTAACCCTAACCCTAACCATAAAACTAACCCTAACCCAAACCCTAAACCTAACCCTACCCCTAACCCTACGGAAAACCTAAGCCTAACTCTAACCCTAACCCTAACCCTAACCCAAACCCTAATCCTAAACCTAACCCTAACCCTAACCCTAACCCTAATCCTAACTCTAAGCGAAACCCTCATCCTAACCTAAACCCTAACCGTAACCCTAACACGAACCGTAACAAAAACCCCTAACCCGAAGCCTAACCCTAACCAAAACACAAACATGAACACTAACCCTAACCCAAAACCTAATTCTAACCCAAACAATAACCCGTAACCCATAACCCCGAACCCTAAACCTAACCCTAACCAAAACCCTAACCCTAACCCTAACCCTAACCCTTACCCAAACCATAACCCTAACCCTAACCCAAAACCTAACCCTAACACAAACCCTAATCCTAAACCTTACCCTAATCCTAACCCAAACCCTAAGCTAAAAGCTAACAATAACCCTAGCCCTAACCCTAACCCGAACCCTAAACCTAACGTTAACCGAAACCCAAATCCTAACCCTAACCATAAACCAACCCCTAACCCTAACCCAAACCCTAATCCTAACTCTAAACCTAAACCTAACCCTAATCCAAACCTTACCCTAACCCTAACCCTAACCAAAACTGTAACCCTAACCCTAACCCTAACCCTAACCCTAACCCTAAACCTAACCGTAACCCTAACCCAAAACCTAACCCTAACCGTAACCCAAAACCTAATCCTAACCCTAACCCAAACCCTAACACTAACCCTAACCTTAACTCTACCCCTAATCCAAACCCAAACTCTCACACTAACACTAACTCTGAACCTAACCCTAACCCTAATCCTAAACCTAACCCTAACAGAAACCCTCATCCTAATCTAAACCCTAACCCTACCCCTAAACCTAACCGTAACACAAACCCTAACACTAACCCTAACCCAAACCCTAAACCTAACCCTAATCCTAACCAAAAACCTAAACCAAACCCTAACACTAACCCTAACTCAAACCCTAAACCTAACCCTAACCCTAATCCTAACCCTACCCCTCACGCTAATCCTAACCCTAATGCTAACTCTAACTGTAACTCTATTCCTAACCCTAAACATAACACTATCCCTAAACCTAACCCTAACCGAAAACCTAAAATTAACCCTAACCCTCAGCCTAATCCTAACACAAACTCTAACCCTAAGCCTAACCCTAACCCTAACACAAACCCTAATCTTAACCCTAACCCTAACCCAAACCCTAACCCTAACGCTAACCCTAAACCTAACCCTAACCCTAACCCTAACGTTAACCCAAACCCAAACCCTAAACCTAAACCTAACCCTAACCCTAACCCAAACCCTAACCCTAACGCTAGCCCTAAACCTAACCCTAACCCTAACCCTAACACTAATACTAATCCTAAACATAAACCTAACCCTAACCCTAACCCTAACCGAAAACCTAAACTTAATTCTTACCCTACCCCTAACCCTAACCCAAACCCCAATCCTAACCCTAAAACTAATCCTTACCCAAACCCTAAACCTAAAGTTAACCCTAACCCTAACCCAAACACTAACACAAACGCTAACCCTAACCCTAACCAAAACCCAAACCCTAACTCTAACCCTAACCCTAACCCTAACCCTAACCCAAACCCTAACCCTAACCGTAATCCTAAACCAAAACCTAAACAGAACCCTCACACTAACGCTAACCCAAACCCTACCCCTAAGCCTAAACCTAAGGCTAACCCTAAACATAACCCAAACCCTAACACTAACCCTAACCTTAACTCTTCCCCTAATCCAAATCCAAACACTCACACTAACAGTAACTCTAAACCTAACCCTAAACCTAACCCTAATCCTAACCCTAACCGAAACCCTCACCCTAACCTAAACCCTAACCCTAACCCTAACCGTAACGGAAACGCTAACCCTCACCCTAACCCTAACCCTAAACCTAACCCTAATCCAAAACCTAGCCCTAACCCTAACTCAAACCCTAACACTAACCCTAAACTTAACTCTACCCCAAATCCAAACTCAAACCCTCACACTAACAGTAACTCTAACCCTAACACTAACCCTAACCCTAATCCTAACACTAACCGAAACCCTCACCCTAACCTAAACCCTAACCCTAACCCTAACCCTAAGGCAAACCCTAACATGGACACTTACCCTAACCCTAAAGCTAATTCTAACCCTAACCATAACGCCTAACCCCTAAACCTGAACCCTAACCCTAACCCTAACCCAAACGCTAAACTTAACCCTAACCCTAACCCAAACCCTAAACCTAACCCTAACCCTTACCCTAACCTAACCCTAACCCGAACAGAAACCCTAAATCTAAAACTAATCCTAACCCTAACCCTAACCCTAAACCTAAACCTAAACCTATCCCTAACCCTAAGCCTAATCCTAACCGAAACCCTGACACTAACCCTAACCCTAACCCAAACCTTAACCCTAACCCTAACCCTAACCCTAACCCTAACAATAACGCTAACCCTAATCCTAACCCTAACCCTAACCCTAACAATAACCCTAACCCTAACCCTAAACCTAACCCTAAAACAAACACAGAACCTCACTCTAAACCTAACCCTAACCCAAACCTTACCCTAACCCTAACCCTAACCAAAACTGTAACCCTAACCCTAACCCTAACCCTAACCATAACCGTAACCCTAACCCAAACCTAACCCTAACCCTATCCCAAAACCTAACCCTAACCCTAACACAAACCCTAACACTAACCCTAACCATAACTCTACCACTAATCCAAACCCAAACCCTCACAAAAACACTAACTCTGAACCTAACCCTAACCCTAATCCTAATCCTAACCCTAACCTTCAACCTTCACCCTAATCTAAACCCTAACCCTAACCCTAAACCTAACCGTAACACAAACCCTAACACTAACCCTAAACAAAACCCTAACCCTAACCCTAATCCTAACCCAAAACCTAACCCAAACCCTAACACTAACCCTAACTCAAACCCTAACCCTAACCCTAACCCTAATCTTAACCCTAACCCTCACCCTAAACCTAAACCTAATGCTAACCCTAACCTTAACCCTAATCCTAATCCTAAACATAACCCTAACCCTAAACCTAATGCTACCCGAAAACCTAAAATTAACCCTAAACCTCAGCCTAATCCTAACCCAAACCCTAACCCTAAGCCTAACCCTAACCCTAACCCAAACGCTAACACTAACCCTATCCCTAACCCAAACCCTAACCCTAACCCTAACCCTAACCCTAACCCTAATCCTAACACTAACTGAAAACCTCACCCCAACCTAAACCCTAACCCGAACCATATCCCTAACCGTAACACAAACCCTAACCCTAACCCTAACCCTAACCCTAACCCTAACCCTAACCCAAACCCTAACATTAACACTAACCCTAACCCAAAAGCTAATTCTAACACTAACCATAACCCCTAACCCCTAAGGCTGAACCCTAAACCTAACCCTAACCCAAACCCTCAACTTAACCCTAACCCTAACCCAAAACCTAAACCTAACCCTAACCCTAACCCTAACCTAACCCTAACCCTAACCGAAACCCTAACCCTAACCCAAATCCTAACCCTAACCCTAACCCTAACGCTAACCCTAACCCTAACCCTAAGCCCAAACCTAACCCAAACCCTAACACTAACCCTAAATCAAAACCTAACCCTAACCCTAACCCTAATTCAAACCCTAACCCTAACCCTAACCCTAACCCAAACCCTAACCCTAACCCTAACCCTAACCGTAACCATAACCCAAACCCTAACACTAACCCTAACCTTAACTCTACCCCTAATCCAAACCCAAACCCTCACACTAACATTAACTCTAAACCTAACCCTAAACCTAGCCCTAATCCTAACCCTAACCGAAACGATCACCCTAAACTAAACCCTAACCCTATCCCTAACCCTAAAGGTAACACAAACCCTAACCCTCACCCTAACCCTAACCCTAAACCTAACCCTAACCATAACCCTAACCTAACCCTAACCCTAACCGAAACCCTAACACGAACCCTAACCCTAACCCTAACCCTAACCCTAACCCTAACCCTAATCCTAACCCTAAGCCTAATCCTAAGCCAAACCCTAACCCTAACCCTAACATTAAACCTAACACTAACCCTAACCCTAACCCTAAACCAAAACCTAACCCTAACCCTAACCCTAACCAAAACCCTAACAATAATGCTAACCCTAATCCTAACCCTAACAGAAACGCTAACAATAACCCTAACCCTAACCCTAATCCTAACCCTAACCCTTACCCAAAACCTAACCCTAACCCTAAGTATAACCCCTAACCCCTAACCCCGAAACGTAATCCTAAACCTAAACCAAACCCTAACCCTAATCCTAACCCTAACACCCACCCTAAACCTAACCCTAACTCTAACCCTAACCCTAACCCTAATCCTAACCCTAAACATAACCCTAACCCTAACCCTAACCCTAACCTAACCCTAACCCTAACCGAAACCCTAACCCTATCCCTAACCCTAACCCTAACCCTAACCCTAACACTAACCCTAACCCTAACCCTAACCCTAAACCTAGCCGTAACCCTAACCCCAACACTAACCCTAACACTAATCCAAACCCTAACCCTAAATCTAACCAAAACCCTAACCCTAACCCTTTCCCAAACCCTAACACTAACCCTAACCCTAACCCTAACCCTGAACCTTACCCTAACCTTAACCCTAAACCAAACCTTACCCTAACCCTAACCCTAAATCAAATACAAAACCTCACCCTAAACCTAACCCTAACCCTAACCCTAACCAAAACTGTAACCCTAACTCTACCCCTAACCCTAACCCTAACCCTAACCCCAACCTTAACCCAAACCCAAAACCTCACCCTAACCCTAACCCAAAACCTAACCCTAACCCTAACCCAAACCGTAACACTAACCCTAACCTTAACTCTACCCCTTATCCAAACCCAAACCCTCACACTAAGACTAAATCTGAACCTAACCCTAACCCTAATCCTAATCCTAATCCTAACCGAAACCCTCACCATAATCTAAACCCTAACCCTAACCCTAAACCTAACCGTAACACACACCCTAACACGAAAACTAACTCAAATTCTAAACCTAACCCTAACCCTAATCCTAACCCTAACCCTCACCCTCACCCTAACCCTAATGCTAACACTAACCCTAACCCTAATCCTAACCCTAGACATAACCCTAACCCTAAACCTAACCCTAAACGAAAACCTAAAATTAACCCTAACCCTCAGCCTAATCCTAACCCAAACCCTAACCCTAAGCCTAACCTTAACCCTAACCCAAACCCTAATCCTAAACATAACCCAAACCCTAACCCTAACGCTAAACCTAACCCTAACCCTAACCCTAACGTTAACCCAAACCCAAACCCTAACCTTAAACCTAACCCTAACCCTAACCCAAACCCTAACCCTAACGCTAACCCTAACCCTAACCCTAACCCTAACCCTAACACTAATACTAACCCTAACCCTAACCCTAACCCTAACCCTAACCCTAACCCTAAACCTAACCCTAACCGAAAACCTAAAACTAACTCTTACCCTAACCCTAACCCTAACCCTAATTCAAACCCTAACCCTAACCGTAACACAAACCCAAACCCTCACCCTAACAGTAACTCTAAACCTAACCCTAACCCTAAACCTAATCCTAACCCTAACTCAAACCCTAACACTAACCATAAAATTAACTCTACCCCAAATGCAAACCCAAACCCTCACACTAACAGTAACTCTAAACCTAACCCTAACCCTAACCCTAATCCTAACACTAACCGAAAACCTCACCCTAACCTAAACCCTAACCCGAACCATATCCCTAACCGTAACACAAAACCTAACCCTAACCCTAACCCTACCCCTAACCCTAACCGTAACGCAAACACTAACCCTCACACTAACCCTAACCCTAAACCTAACCCTAACCCAAAACTTAACCCTAATCCTAACTCAAACCCTAACACTAACCCTAACCTTAACTCTACCCCAAATCTAAACCCAAACCCTCACACTAACAGTAACTCTAAACCTAACCCTAACCCTAACCCTAACCCAAACCCAAACAGTAACACTAACCCTAACCTTAACTCTACCCCAAATTCAAACACAAACCCTCACACTAACAGTAACTCTAAACCTAACTCTAACCCTAACCCTAATCCTAACACTAATCGAAACCCTCACCCTAACCTAAACCCTAACCCTAACCCTAACCGTAACACAAACCCTAACCCTAACCCTAACCCTAACCCAAACCCTAACATTAACACTTACCCTAACCCAAAAGCTAATACTAACCCTAACCATAACCCCTAACCGCTAACCCTGATCCCTAACCCTAACCCTAACCCAAACGCTAAATTTAACCCTAACCCTAACCCTAACCCAAACCCTAAACCTAACCCTAACCCTAACCCTAACCTAACCCTAACCCTAACCGAAACCCTAACCCAAACCCTAACCCTAACACTAACCCTAAACCTAAACCTAAACCGAACCCTAACCCTAAGAATAATCCTAACCCAAACCCTAACACTAACCCTAACCCAAAACCTAACCCTAACCCTAAACCTAACCCTAACCAAAACCCTAACAATAACGCTAACCCTAATCCTCACCCTAACACAAACCCTAACAATAACCCTAACCCTAACCCTAATCCTAACCCTAACCCTTACACAAAACCTAACCCTAACCCTAACTATAACCCCTAACCCTAACCCCGAATCCTAATCCTAAACCTAAACCAAACCCTAACCCTAATCCTATCCCTAACCCTCACCCTAACCCTAAAACTAACCCTAACCCTAAGCCTAATTCTAACCCAAACCATAACCCTAACCCTAACCCTAACCCTAAACCAAACCCTAATCCTAACCCTAACCCTAACCCTAACCCTAACCCTAACCCTAACCTAAACCATAACCCTAACCCTAACCCTAACCCTAAACCAAACCCTAATCCTAACCCTAACCCTAACCCAAACCCTAACCCTAACGCTAACCCTAAACCTAACCCTAACCCTAACTCTAACGTTAACCCAAACCCAAACCCTAAACCTAATCCTAACCCTAATCCTAATCCTAACCCAAACCCTAACCCTAACGTTAACCCTAACCTAACCCAAACCCTAACACTAACCCTAACCCTAACCCAAAACATAACCCTAACCCTAACCCCAACACTAACCCTAACACTAATCCAAACCCTAACCCTAAAT
>JAJHUQ010000061.1:2202500-2220000 GCA_035773235.1 Eospalax fontanierii | reverse complement strand
ACCCTAACCCTAATCCTAACCCTAACCCTTACCCAAAACATAACCCTAACCCTAACTATAACCCCTAACCCCTAACCCCGAACCGTAATCCTAAACCTAAACCAAACCCTAACCCTAATCCTAACACTAACACCCACCCTAAACCTAACCCTAACTCTAACCCTAACCCTAACCCTAATCCTAACCCTAAACATAACCCTAACCCTAAACCTATCCCTAACCGAAAACCTAAAACTAACCCTAACCCTAAGCCTAATCCTAACCCAAACCATAACCCTAAACCTAACCCTAACCCTAACCCAAACCCTAATCCTAACCCTAACCCTAACCCAAACCCTAACCCTAACGCTAACCCTAAACCTAACCCTAACCCAAACCCAAACATTATCACTAACCCTAATCCAAAACCTAATTCTAACCCTAACCATAACACCTAACCCATAAAACCGAACCCTAAACCTAACCCTAACCGTAACCAAAAACCTAAACCTTAGCCTAACCCTAACCCTAACCCAAACCATAACCCTAACTCTAACGCAAAACCTAACTCTAACCCAAACCCTAACACTAACCCAAACCCTAACTCTACCCCTAATCCAAACCAAACCCTCACACTAACACTAACTCTAAACCTAACCCTAACCCTAACCATAATCCTAACTCTAAGCGAAACCCTCACCCTAACCTAAACCCTAACCGTAACCCTAACCCTAACCGTAACAAAAATCCCTAACCCTAAGCCTAACCCTAAACAAAACCCAAACATGAACACTAACCCTAACCGAAAACCTAATTCTAACCCAAACCATAACCCCTAACCCATAACCCCGAACCCTAAACCTAACCCTAACCAAAATCCTAACCCTAACCCTAACCCTAACCCAAACCATAACCCTAACACTAACCAAAACCTAACCCTAACACAAACCCTAAACCTAAACCTTACCCTAATCCTAACCCAAACCCTAACGCTAACAGTAACCCTAACCCTAACCCTAACACTAACCCTAAACCTAATGTTAACCCAAACCCAAATCCTAACCCTAACCATAAACCTAACCCTAACCCTAACCCAAACCCTACTCCTAACTCTAAACCTAACCCTAACCCTAACCCAAACGCAAACCCTAACCCTAACCCTAACACTAATCCTAACACAATCCCTAACCCTGAACCTTACTCTAACCCTAACCCTAACCCTAAACCTAAACTTAAACCTAAACCTAAACCTAACCCTTACCCTAAGCCTAATCCTAACCCAAACCCTAACACTAACCCTAACCCTAACCCAAAACCTAACCCTAACCCTAACCCTAACCAGAACCCTAACAATAACGCTAACCCTAATCCTAACCCTAACACAAACCCTAACAATAACACTAACCCTAACCCTAATCCTAACCCTAACCCTCACCCTAAACATAACCCTAACGCTAACCCTAACCCTAAACCTAATCCTAACCCTAAAAATAACCCTAACCCTAAACCTAACCCTAACGGAAAACCTAAAACTAACCCTAACCCTAAGCCTAATCCTAACCAAACCATAACCCTAACCCTAACTCAAACCCTAACCCTAACCCTAACCCTAATTCAAACCCTAACCCTAACCCTAACCCTAACCCAAACCCTAACCCTAACCCTAATCCTAACCCTAACCCTAACCCAAACGCTAACCCTAAACCTAACCCTAACCCTAACACTAACGTTAACTCAAACCCAAACACTAATCCTAACCCTAACCCTAATCCTGACCCAAACCCTAACCCTAACGTTAACCCTAACCCTAACCCAAACGCTAACACTAACCCTAAACCTTACCCTAACCCTAAATCTAAACCTAACCCTAACCCTAACCCTAACACTAACCCGAACACTAATCCAAACCCTAACCCTAAACCTAACCAAAACCCTAACCCTAAAACTAATCCTAACCCAAACCCTAACCCTAATCGTAATCCTATCGCTAACCCTAAACCTAACCCTAGCCCTAACCGTAAAACTAACCCTAACCCAAAGCCTAAAACTAACCCTAACCCTAACCCTAACCGAAAACCTAAACCTAACTCTAACCCTAACCCTAACCCTAACCCAAACCCTAATCCTAAACCTAACCCTAATCCTAACCCAAACCCTAACAATAACGTTAACCCTAACCCTAACCCTAACCCAAACCCTAACACTAACCCTAACCCTCACCCTAAACCTGAAGCTTACCCTAACCCTAACCCTAAGCCAAACCTTACCCTAACCATAACCCTAACCCAAACCGTAACCCTAACCCAAACCCTAATCCTAACCCAAATCCTAACCCTAATCATAATCTTATCCCTAACCCTAACCCTAACCCTAAACCTAACCATAACCCCAACCCTAACCCAAACCCTAACCCTAACCCTAACCCTAACCCTAACCCAAACCCAAACATTAACACTAACCCTAATCCAAAACCTAATTCTAACCCTAACCATAACCCCTAACCCATAACACCGAACCCTAAACCTAACCCTAACCCTAACCAAAACCCTAACCCTAACCCTAACCCGAACCCTAACCCAAACCATAACCCTAACCCTAACCCTAACCCAAAACCTAACTGTAACCCAAACCCAAACCCTAACCTTAAACCTAACCCTAACCCTAACCCAAACCCTAACCCTAACGCTAACCCTAAACCTAACCCTAACCCTAACCCTAACCCTAACCCTAACCCTAACCCTAACCCTAACCCTAACCCTAACCCTAACCCTAATACTAACCCTAACCCTAACCCTAACCCTAACCCTAACCCTAACCCTAAACCTAACCCTAACCGAAAACCTAAAACTAACTCTTACCCTAACCCTAACCCTAACCCTAATTCAAACCCTAACCCTAACCGTAACACAAACCCAAACCCTCACCCTACCAGCAACCCTAAACCTAACCCTAACCCTAACCCTAATCCTAACACTAACCGAAAACCTCACCCTAACCTAAACCCTAACCCGAACCATATCCCTAACCGTAACACAAAACCTAACCCTAACCCTAACCCTACCCCTAACCCTAACCGTAACGCAAACCCTAACCCTCACCCCAACCCTAACCCTAAACCTAACCCTAACCCAAAACTTAACCCTAATCCTAACTCAAACCCTAACACTAACCCTAACCTTAACTCTACCCCAAATCCAAACCCAAACCCTCACACTAACAGTAACTCTAAACCTAACCCTAACCATAACCCTAACCCAAAACCAAACATTAACACTAACCCTAACCTTAACTGTATCCCAAATCCAAACACAAACACTCACACTAACAGTAACTCTAAACCTAACCCTAACCCTAAACCTAATCCTAACACTAATCGAAACCCTCACCCTAACCTAAACCCTAACCCTAACCCTAACCGTAACACAAACCCTAACCCTAACCCTAACCCTAACCCAAACCCTAACATTAACACTTACCCTAACCCAAAAGCTAATTCTAACCCTAACCATAACCCCTAACCGCTAACCCTGATCCCTAACCCTAACCCTAACCCAAACGCTAAACTTAACCCTAACCCTAACCCTAACCCAAACCCTAAACCTAACCCTAACCCTAACACTAACCTAACCCTAACCCTAACCGAAACCCTAACCCTAACCCTAACCCTAACCCTAACCCTAACCCTAAACCTAAACCTAAACCGAACCCTAACCCTAAGAATAATCCTAACCCAAACCCTAACACTAACCCTAACCCAAACCCTAACCCTAACCCTAAACCTAACCCTAACCAAAACCCTAACAATAACGCTAACCCTAATCCTCACCCTAACACAAACCCTAACAATAACCCTAACCCTAACCATAATCCTAACCCTAACCCTTACACAAAACCTAACCCTAACCCTAACTATAACCCCTAACCCTAACCCCGAATCCTAATCCTAAACCTAAACCAAACCCTAACCCTAATCCTACCCCTAACCCTCACCCTAACCCTAAAACTAACCCTAACCCTAAGCCTAATTCTAACCCAAACCATAACCCTAACCCTAACCCTAACCCTAAACCAAACCCTAATCCTAACCCTAACCCTAACCCTAACCCTAACCCTAACCCTAACCCAAACCATAACCCTAACCCTAACCCTAACCCTAAACCAAACCCTAATCCTAACCCTAACCCTAACCCAAACCCTAACCGTAACGCTAACCCTAAACCTAACCCTAACCCTACCTCTAACGTTAACCCATACCCAAACCCTAAACCTAATCCTAACCCTAATCCTAATCCTAACCCAAACCCTAACCCTAACGTTAACCCTAACCTAACCCAAACCCTAACACTAACCCTAACCCTAACCCTAACCCTAAACCTAACCGTAACCCTAACCCCAACACTAACCCTAACACTAATCCAAACCCTAACCCTAAATCTAACCAAAACCCTAACCCTAACCCTTACCCAAACCCTAACACTAACCCTAACCCTAACCCTAACCCTGAACCTTACCCTAACCTTAACCCTAAACCAAACCTTACCGTAACCCTAACCCTAAATCAAATACAAAACCTCACCCTAAACCTAACTCTAACCCTAACCCTAACCAAAACTGTAACCCTAACCCTACCCCTAACCCTAACCCTAACCCTAACCCCCACCTTAACCCAAACCCAAAACCTAACCCTAACCCTAACCCAAAACCTAACCCTAAACCTAACCCAAACCCTAACACTAAACCTAACCTTAACTCTACCCCTAATCCAAACCCAAACCCTCACACTAAGACTAACTCTGAACCTAACCCTAACCCTAATCCTAATCCTAATCCTAACCGAAACCCTCACCATAATCTAAACCCTAATCCTAACCCTAAACCTAACCGTAACACAAACCCTAACACGAAAACTAACTCAAACTCTAAACCTAACCCTAACCCTAATCCTAACCCTAACCCTCACCCTCACCCTAACCCTAATGCTAACCCTAACCCTAACCCTAATCCTAACCCTAAACATAACCCTAACCCTAAACCTAACCCTAAACGAAAACCTAAAATTAACCCTAACCCTCAGCCTAATCCTAACCCAAACCCTAAACCTAAGCCTAACCTTAACCGAAACCCAAACCCTAATCCTAAACCTAACCCAAACCCTAACCCTAACGCTAAACCTAAACCTAACCCTAACCCTAACCCTAACGTTAACCCAAACCCAAACCCTAACCTTAAACCTAACCCTAACCCTAACCCAAACCCTAACCCTAACGCTAACCCTAAACCTAACCCTAACCCTAACCCTAACACTAATACTAACCCTAACCCTAACCCTAACCCTAACCCTAACCCTAATCCTAAACCTAACCCTAACCGAAAACCTAAAACTAACTCTTACCCTAACCCTAACCCTAACCCTAATTCAAACCCTAACCCTAACCGTAACACAAACCCAAACCCTCACCCTAACAGAAACTCTAAACCTAACCCTAACCCTAAACTTAATCCTAACCCTAACTCAAACCCTAACACTAAACATAACCTTAACTCTACCCCAAATGCAAACCCAAACCCTCACACTAACAGTAACTCTAAACCTAACCCTAACCCTAACCCTAATCCTAACACTAACCGAAAACCTCACCCTAACCTAAACCCTAACCCGAACCATATCCCTAACCCTAACACAAAACCTAACCCTAACCCTAACCCTAACCCTAACCCTAACCCAAACCCTAACATTAACACTAACACTAACCCAAAAGCTATTTCTACCACTAACCATAACCCCTAACCCCTAACCCTGAACCCTAAACCTAACCCTAACCCAAACCCTAAACTTACCCCTAACCCTAACCCAAACCCTAAACCTAACCCTAACCCTAACCCTAACCTAACCCTAACCCTAACCGATACCCTAACCAGAACCCTAACCCTAACCCTAACCCTAACCCTAACCCTAAGCCTAACCCTAATCCTAACCCTAAGCCTAATCCTAAGCCAAACCCTAACCCTAACCCTAACCCTAACCCTTACACTAACCCTAACCCTAACCCAAAACCTAACCCTACCCCTAACCCTAACCCTATCCCTAACCAAAATCCTAACAATAATGCTAACCCTAATCCTAACCCTAACAGAAACCCTAACAATAACCCTAACCCTAACCCTAATCCTAACCCTAACCCTTACCCAAAACATAACCCTAACCCTAACTATAACCCCTAACCCCTAACCCCGAACCGTAATCCTAAACCTAAACCAAACCCTAACCCTAATCCTAACACTAACACCCACCCTAAACCTAACCCTAACTCTAACCCTAACCCTAACCCTAATCCTAACCCTAAACATAACCCTAACCCTAAACCTATCCCTAACCGAAAACCTAAAACTAACCCTAACCCTAAGCCTAATCCTAACCCAAACCATAACCCTAAACCTAACCCTAACCCTAACCCAAACCCTAATCCTAACCCTAACCCTAACCCAAACCCTAACCCTAACGCTAACCCTAAACCTAACCCTAACCCAAACCCAAACATTATCACTAACCCTAATCCAAAACCTAATTCTAACCCTAACCATAACACCTAACCCATAAAACCGAACCCTAAACCTAACCCTAACCGTAACCAAAAACCTAAACCTTAGCCTAACCCTAACCCTAACCCAAACCATAACCCTAACTCTAACGCAAAACCTAACTCTAACCCAAACCCTAACACTAACCCAAACCCTAACTCTACCCCTAATCCAAACCAAACCCTCACACTAACACTAACTCTAAACCTAACCCTAACCCTAACCATAATCCTAACTCTAAGCGAAACCCTCACCCTAACCTAAACCCTAACCGTAACCCTAACCCTAACCGTAACAAAAATCCCTAACCCTAAGCCTAACCCTAAACAAAACCCAAACATGAACACTAACCCTAACCGAAAACCTAATTCTAACCCAAACCATAACCCCTAACCCATAACCCCGAACCCTAAACCTAACCCTAACCAAAATCCTAACCCTAACCCTAACCCTAACCCAAACCATAACCCTAACACTAACCAAAACCTAACCCTAACACAAACCCTAAACCTAAACCTTACCCTAATCCTAACCCAAACCCTAACGCTAACAGTAACCCTAACCCTAACCCTAACACTAACCCTAAACCTAATGTTAACCCAAACCCAAATCCTAACCCTAACCATAAACCTAACCCTAACCCTAACCCAAACCCTACTCCTAACTCTAAACCTAACCCTAACCCTAACCCAAACGCAAACCCTAACCCTAACCCTAACACTAATCCTAACACAATCCCTAACCCTGAACCTTACTCTAAGCCTAACCCTAACCCTAAACCTAAACTTATACCTAAACCTAAAACTAACCCTTACCCTAAGCCTAATCCTAACCCAAACCCTAACACTAACCCTAACCCTAACCCAAAACCTAACCCTAACCCTAACCCTAACCAGAACCCTAACAATAACGCTAACCCTAATCCTAACCCTAACACAAACCCTAACAATAACACTAACCCTAACCCTAATCCTAACCCTAACCCTCACCCTAAACATAACCCTAACGCTAACCCTAACCCTAAACCTAATCCTAACCCTAAACATAACCCTAACCCTAAACCTAACCCTAACGGAAAACCTAAAACTAACCCTAACCCTAAGCCTAATCCTAACCACACCATAACCCTAACCCTAACTCAAACCCTAACCCTAACCCTAACCCTAACTCAAACCCTAACCCTAACCCTAACCCTAACCCAAACCCTAACCCTAACCCTAATCCTAACCCTAACCCTAACCCAAACGCTAACCCTAAACCTAACCCTAACCCTAACACTAACGTTAACTCAAACCCAAACACTAATCCTAACCCTAACCCTAATCCTGACCCAAACCCTAACCCTAACGTTAACCCTAACCCTAACCCAAACGCTAACACTAACCCTAAACCGTACCCTAACCCTAGATCTAAACGTAACCATGATCCTACCCCTTACACTAGCCCGAACACTAATCCAAACCCTAACCCTAAACCTAACCAAAACCCTAACCCTAAAACTAATCCTAACCCAAACCCTAACCCTAATCGTAATCCTATCGCTCACCCTAAACCTAACCCTAGCCCTAACCGTAAAACTAACCCTAACCCAAAGCCTAAAACTAACCCTAACCCTAACCCTAACCGAAAACCTAAACCTAACTCTAACCCTAACCCTAACCCTAACCCAAACCCTAATCCTAAACCTAACCCTAATCCTAACCCAAACCCTAACAATAACGTTAACCCTAACCCTAACCCTAACCCAAACCCTAACACTAACCCTAACCCTCACCCTAACCCTGAAGCTTACCCTAACCCTAACCCTAAGCCAAACCTTACCCTAACCCTAACCCTAACCCAAACCATAACCCTAACCCAAACCCTAATCCTAACCCAAATCCTAACCCTAATCATAATCTTATCCCTAACCCTAACCCTAACCCTAAACCTAACCATAACCCCAACCCTAACCCAAACCCTAACCCTAACCCTAACCCTAACCCTAACCCAAACCCAAACATTAACACTAACCCTAATCCAAAACCTCATTCTAAACCTAACCATAACCCCTAACCCATAACACCGAACCCTAAACCTAAACCTAACCCTAACCCTAACCATAACCCTAACCCTAACGCAAACCCTAACCCTAACCCTAACCCTAACCCTAACCCTAACCCAAAACCTAACTGTAACCCAAACCCTAACACTAACCCAAACCTTAACTCTACCCCTAATCCAAACGAAACCCTCACACTAACACTAACTCTAAACCTAACCCTTACCCTAACCCTAAACCTAACTCTAAGCGCAACCCTCACCCTAACCTAAACCCTAACCGTAACCGTAACCCTAACCATAACAAAAATCCCTAACCCTAAGCCTAACCGTAACCAAAACCCAAACATGAACACTAACCCTAACCCAAACCTAATTCTAATCCAAACCATAACCCCTAAACCATAACCCCGAACCCTAAACCTAACCCTAACCAAAACCCTAACCCTAACCCTAACCCTAACCCTAACCCAAACCATAACCCTAATCCTAACACAAAACCTAACCCAAACACAAACCCTAATCCTAAATCTTACCCTAATCCTAACCCAAACCTACTCTTAACGCTAACAATAACCCTAACCCTAACCCTAACCCTAACCCTAATCCTAAACCTAACGTTAACCCAAACCCTAACCAAAAACCTAACCCTAACCCTAACCCTAAACCTAATCCTAACCCAAAACCTAACCCAAACCCTAACACTAACCCTAACTCAAACCCTAAACCTAACCCTAACCCTAGACCTAACCCTAACCCTGACCCTAAACCTAACCCTAATGCTAACCCTAAACCTAACCCTAATCCTAAACCTAAACATAACCCTAACCCTAAACCTAACCCTAACCGAAAACCTAAAATTAACCCTAACCCTCAGCCAAATCCTAAACCAAACCCTAAACCTAAGCCTAAAGCTAACCCTAACCCTAATCCTAATCCTAAACCTAACTCAAACCCAAACCGTAACCCTAACGCTAACCCTAAAGCTACCCCTAACCCTAACCCTAAAGTTAACCCAAACCCAAACCCTAACCCTAAACCTAACGCTAACCCTAACCCAAACCCTAACCCTAACGCTAACCCTAAACCTAACCCTAACCCTAACCCTAACACTAATACTAACCCTAAACATAACCCTAACCCTATCCCTAACCGTAACCGAAAACCTAAACCTAACTCTTACCCTAACCCTAACCCTAACCCAAACCCTAATCCTAACCCTAAAACTAATCCTAACCCAAACCCTAACCCTAAAGTTAACCCCAACCCTAACCCAAACCCTAACCCTAACCCTAACCCTAACCCTAACCCAAACCCAAACATTAACACTAACCCTAATCCAAAACCTAATTCTAACCCTAACCATAACCCCTAACCCATAACACCGAACCCTAAACCTAACCCTAACCCTAACCAAAACCCTAACCCTAACCCTAACCCGAACCCTAACCCAAACCATAACCCTAACCCTAACCCTAACCCAAAACCTAACTGTAACCCAAACCCTAACACTAACCCAAACCTTAACTCTACCCCTAATCCAAACGAAACCCTCACACTAACACTAACTCTAAACCTAACCCTTACCCTAACCCTAAACCTAACTCTAAGCCCAACCCTCACCCTAACCTAAACCCTAACCGTAACCGTAACCCTAACCATAACAAAAATCCCTAACCCTAAGCCTAACCGTAACCAAAACCCAAACATGAACACTAACCCTAACCCAAACCTAATTCTAATCCAAACCATAACCCCTAAACCATAACCCCGAACCCTAAACCTAACCCTAACCAAAACCCTAACCCTAACCCTAACCCTAACCCTAACCCAAACCATAACCCTAATCCTAACACAAAACCTAACCCAAACACAAACCCTAATCCTAAATCTTACCCTAATCCTAACCCAAACCTACTCTTAACGCTAACAATAACCCTAACCCTAACCCTAACCCTAACCCTAATCCTAAACCTAACGTTAACCCAAACCCTAACCAAAAACCTAACCCTAACCCTAACCCTAAACCTAATCCTAACCCAAAACCTAACCCAAACCCTAACACTAACCCTAACTCAAACCCTAAACCTAACCCTAACCCTAGACCTAACCCTAACCCTGACCCTAAACCTAACCCTAATGCTAACCCTAAACCTAACCCTAATCCTAAACCTAAACATAACCCTAACCCTAAACCTAACCCTAACCGAAAACCTAAAATTAACCCTAACCCTCAGCCAAATCCTAAACCAAACCCTAAACCTAAGCCTAAAGCTAACCCTAACCCTAATCCTAATCCTAAACCTAACTCAAACCCAAACCGTAACCCTAACGCTAACCCTAAAGCTACCCCTAACCCTAACCCTAAAGTTAACCCAAACCCAAACCCTAACCCTAAACCTAACGCTAACCCTAACCCAAACCCTAACCCTAACGCTAACCCTAAACCTAACCCTAACCCTAACCCTAACACTAATACTAACCCTAAACATAACCCTAACCCTATCCCTAACCGTAACCGAAAACCTAAACCTAACTCTTACCCTAACCCTAACCCTAACCCAAACCCTAATCCTAACCCTAAAACTAATCCTAACCCAAACCCTAACCCTAAAGTTAACCCTAACCCTAACCCAAACCCTAACACTAACGCTAAACCTAACCCTAACGAAAACCCTAACCCTAAGTCTAACCCTAAACCTAACCCTAACCCAAACCCTAACCCTAACCCTAATCCTAAACCAAAACCTAACCCAAACCCTAACTCTAACCCTAACTCAAACCCTAACCCTAACCCTAACCCTAATTCATACCCTAACCCTAACCCTAACCCTAACCCAAATCCTAACCCTAACCCTAAGCCTAACCCTAACCATAACCCAAACCCTAACACTAACCCTAACCTTAACTTTACCCCTAATCCAAACCCAAACCCTCAAACTAACAGTAACTCTAAACATAACCCTAAACCTAACCCTAATCCTAAGCCTAACCGAAACCCTCACCCTAACTTAAACCCTAAACCTAACCCTAACCCTAAACTTAACACAAACCCTAACCGTCACCCTAACCCTAACCAAACCCTAACCATAACCCAAACCCTAACACTAACCCTAACCTTAACTCTACCCCTAATCCAAACCCAAACCCTCACACTAACAGTAATTCTAAACATAACCCTAAACCTAATCCTAATCCTAACCCTAACCGAAACCCTCACCCTAACCTAAAACCTAACCCTAGCCCTAACCCTAACCGTAACACAAATCCTAACCCTCAGCCTAACCCTAACCCTAACCCTAACCCTAATCCTAACCGTAACCCAAACCCTAACCCTAACCCTAACCCAAACCCTAACATTAACACTAACCCTAACCCAAAAGCTAATTCTAACCCTAACCATAACCCCTAACCCCTAACACTGAACCCTAACCCTAACCCTAACCCAAACCCTAAACTTAATCCTAACCCTAACCCAATCCCTAAACCTAACGCTAACCCTAACCCTAACCTAACCCTAAACCTAACCGAAACCCTAACCGTAACCCTAACCCTAAACCTAACACTAACCCTAACCCTAAACCTAAACTTAAACCTAAACCTAACCCTTACCCTAAGCATAATCCTAACCCAAACCCTAACACTAACCCTAACCCTAACCCAAACCCTAACCCTAACCCTAACCAGAACCCTAACAATAACGCTAACCCTAATCCTAACCCTAACACAAACCCTAACAATAACACTAACCCTAACCCTAATCCTAACCCTAACCCTTACCAAAAACCTAACCCTAAACCTAACTATAACCCCCAACCCCTAATCCCAAATCCTAACCCTAAACCTAAACCAAACCCTAACCCTAATCCTAACCCTAACCCTCACCCTAAACATAACCCTAACGCTAACCCTAACCCTTAACCTAATCCTAACCCTAAACATAACCCTAACCCTAAACCTAACCCTAACGGAAAACCTAAAACTAACCCTAACCCTAAGCCTAATCCTAACCCAAACCATAACCCTAACCCTAACTCAAACCCTAACCCTAACCCTAACCCTAATTCAAACCCTAACCCAAACCCTAACCCTAACCCAAACCCTAACCCTAACCCTAATCCTAACACTAACTCTAACCCAAACCCTAACCCTAATGCTAACCCTAACCCTAACCCTAACCCTAACCCTAACCCTAACCCTAACCCTAAACCTAAACTTAAACCTAAACCTAACCCTTACCCTGTGCATAATCCTAACCCAAACGCTAACACTAACCCTAAACCTAACCCTAACCCTAACCCTAAACCTAACCCTAACCCTAACCCTAACACTAACCCGAACACTAATCAAAACCCTAACCCTAAACCTAACCAAAACCCTAACCCTAAAACTAATCCTAACCCAAACCCTAACCCTAATCGTAATCCTATCCCTAACCCTAACCCTAACCCTAGCCCTAACCATAAAACTAACCCTAACCCAAACCCTAAACCTAACCCAAACCCTAACCCTAACCGAAAACCTAAACCTAACTCTAACCCTAACCCTAACCCTAACCCAAACCCTAATCCTAAACCTAACCCTAATCCTAACCCAAACCCTAACAATAACGTTAACCCTAACCCTAACCCTAACCCAAACCCTAACACTAACCCTAACCCTCACCCTAACCCTGAAGCTTACCCTAACCCTAACCCCAAGCCAAACCTTACCCTAACCCTAACCCAAACCGTAACCCTAACCCAAACCCTAATGCTAACCCAAATACTAACCCTAATCATAATCTTATCCCTAACCCTAACCCTAACCCTAAACCTATCCATAACCCTAACCCTAACCCAAACCCTAACCCTAACCCTAACCCTAACCCTAACCCTAACCCTAACCCAAACCCAAACATTAACACTAACCCTAATCCAAAACCTAATTCTAACCCTAACCATAACCCCTAACCCATAACACCGAACCCTTAACCTAACCCTAACCCTAACCAAAACCCTAACCCTAACCCTAACCCGAACCCTAACCCAAACCATAACCCTAACCCTAACCCAAAACCTAACTCTAACCCAAACCCTAACACTAACCCAAACGTTAACTCTACCCCTAATCCAAACGAAACCCTCACACTAACACTAACTCTAAACCTAACCCTAACCCTAACCCTAACCCTAACTCTAAGCGAAACCCTCACCCTAACCTAAACCCTAACCGTAACCCTAACCCTAACCATAAAAAAATCCTTAACCCTAAGCCTAACCGTAACCAAATCCCAAACATGAACACTAACCCTAACCCAAAACCTAATTCTAATCCAAACCATAACCCCTAACCCATAACCCCGAACCCTAAACCTAACCCTAACCAAAACCCTAACCCTAACCCTAACCCTAACCCTAACCCAAACCATAACCCTAATCCTAACACAAAACCTAACCCAAACACAAACCCTAATCCTAAACCTTACCCTAATCCTAACCCAAACCTACTCTTAACGCTAACAATAACCCTAACCCTAACCCTAACCCTAATCCTAAACCTAACGTTAACCCAAACCCTAACCTAAACCTAACCCTAACCCTAACCCAAACACTAATCCTAACTCTAAACTTAACCCTAACCCTAACCTAAAAGCAAAACCTAACCCTAACCCTAACACTAAACCTAACACAATCCCTAACCGTGAACCTAACCCTAAACCTAACCCTAAACCAAACCTTACCCTAACCCTAACCCTAACCCAAACCGTAACCCTAACCCTAATCCTAACACTTACCCAAATCCTAACCCAAATCGTAATCCTATCCCTAACCCTAACCCTAACCCTAACCCTAACCCTAACCCTAACCATAACCCTAACCCTAACCCTAACCCTAACCCAAACACTAACCCTAACCCTAACCCTAACCCTAACCCAAACCATAACCCTAACCTTAACCCTAAATCTAAACCTAAACCAAACACAAAACCTCACCCTAAACCTAACCCTAACCCTAACCCAAATCTTACCCTAACCCTAACCCTAAGCAAAACTATAACCCTAACCCTAATCCTAAACCTAACCCTAACCCAAACCTTACCCTAACCCTAATCCTAACCAAAATTGTAAACCTAACCCTAACCCTAACCCTAACTCTAACCGTAACCCTAACCCAAAACCTAACCCTAACCGTAACCCAAAACTTACCCCTAACCCTAACCAAAACCCTAACAGTAACCCTAACCTTAACTCTACCCCTAATCCAAACCCAAACCCTCACACTAACACTAACTCTAAACCTAACAATAACCCTAATCCTAATCCTAACCCTAACCGAAACCCTCTCCCTAATCTAAACCCTAACCCTAACCCTAAACCTAACCGTAACACAAACCCTAACACTAACCCTAACCCAAACCCTAACCCTAACCCTAATCCTAACCAAAAACCTAACCCAAACCCTAACACTAAACCTACGTCAAACCCTAAACCTAACCCTAACCCTAATCCTAATCCTAAGCCTCACCCTAAACCTAACCCTAATGCTAACTCTAACCCTAACCCTAATCCTAACCCTAAACATAATCCTAACCCTAAACATAACCCTAACCGAAAACCTAAAATTAACCCTAACCCTCAGCGTAATCCTAACCCAAACCCTAACCCTAACCCTAACCCTAACCCTAACCCAAACCCTAATCCTAACCCTAACCCTAACCCAAACTTTAACCCTAACGCTAACCCTAAACCTAACCCTAACCCTAACCCTAACGTTATCCCAAACCCAAACCCTAACCCTAAACATAACCCTAATCCTAAAAATAACGATAACCCTAAACCTAACCCTAACCCTAACCCTAACACTAATACTATCCCTAAACATAACCCTAACCCTAACCCTAACCCTAACCGAAAACCTAAACCTAACTCTTACCCTACCCCTAATCCTAACCCAAACCCTAATCCTAACCCTAAAACTAATCCTTACCCAAACCCTAACCCTAAAGTTAACACTAAACCTAACCCAAACTCTAACACAAACGCTAACCCTAACCCTAACCAAAACCCAAACCCTAACTCTAACCCTAACCCTAACCCTAAACCAAACCCTAACCCTATTCCTAACGCAAAACCTAACCCAAACCCTAACACTAACCCTAACTCAAACCCTAACTCTAACCCTAACCCTAATTCAAACCCTAACCCTAACCCTAACCCTAACCCAAACCCTAACCCTAACCCTAACCCTAACCCTAACCCTAACCCTAACCATAACCCAAACCCTATCACTAACCCTAACCTTAACTTTACCCCTAATCCAAACCCAAACCCTCACAATAACAGTAACTCTAAACCTAACCCTAAACCTAACCCTAATCCTAACCCTAACCGAAACCCTCACACTAACCTAAACCCTAACCCTAACCCTAACCCTAACCGTAACGCAAACCCTAACCCTCACCCTAACCCTATCCCTAAACCTAACCCTAACCCAAAACCTAACCCTAACCCTAACTCAAACCCTAACACTAACCCTAACCTTAACTCTACCCCAAATCCAAACCCAAACCCTCACACTAACAGTAACTCTAAACCTAACCCTAACCCTAACCCTAATCCTAACACTAACCGAAACCCTCACCCTAACCTAAACCCTAACCCTAACCGTAACTCAAACCCTAACCCTAACCCTAACCCTAACCCAAATCCTAACATTAACTCTTACCCTAACCCAAAAGCTAATTCTAACCCTAACCATAACCCCTAACCGCTAACCCTGAACCCTAAACCTAACCCTAACCCAAACGCTAAACTTAACCCTAACCCTAACCCTAAACCAAACCCTAAACCTAACCCTAACCCTAACCCTAACCTTTACCCTAACCCTAACCCTAAACCTAAACCTAACCCTAACGCTAACCGAAACCATAACCCTAACCCTAACCCAAAACCTAACTCTAACCAAACCCTAACACTAACCCAAACCTTAACTCTACCCCTAATCCAAACCAAACCCTAAAACTAACATTAACTCTAAACCTGACCCTAACCCTAACCCTAATGCTAACACTAACCGAAAACTTCACCCTAACCGAAAACCCTAACCCTAACCGTAACACAAACCCTAAACCCAACCCTAACCCTAACCCAAACCCTAACATTAACACTAACCCTAACCCAAAAGCTAATTCTAACCCTAACCATAACCCCTAACCCCTAACCCTGAACCCTAACCCTAACCCTAACCCAAACCCTGAACTTAACCCTAACCCTAACCCTAAACCTAACCCAAACCCTAAACCTAACCCTAACCCTAACCCTAACTTAATCCTAACCCTAACTGAAACCCTAACCCTAACCCTAACCCTAACCCTTACCCTAAACCTAACCCTAAACCTAACCCTAATCCTAACCCTAACCCAAACCCTAACCCTAACTCTAATCCTAACCCAAAACCTAACCCAAAACCTAACACTAACCCTAACTCAAACCCTAACCCTAACCCTGATTCAAACCCTAACCCTAACCCTAACCCTAACCCAAACCCTCACCCTAACCCTAACCCTAACCCTAACCCTAACCATAACCCAAACCCTCACACTAACCCTAAACTTAACTCTACTCCTAATCCAAACCCAAACCCTCACACTAACAGTAACTCTAAACATAACCCTAAACCTAACCCTAATCCTAACCCTAACCGAAACCCTCACCCTAACCTAAAACCTAACCCTAACCCTAACCCTAACCGTAACACAAACCCTAACCCTCAGCCTAACCCTAACCCTAACCCTAACCCTAACCCAAAATCTAACCCTAACCCTAACTCAAACCCTAACACTAACCCTAACCTTAACTCTACCCCAAATCCAAACCCAAACCTCACACTAACAGTAACTCTAAACCTAACCTTAACCTTAA
>JAJHUQ010000061.1:2197500-2200000 GCA_035773235.1 Eospalax fontanierii | reverse complement strand
ACTAACCCTAACCCTAACCCAAACCCTAACCCTAACCCTAACCAAAACCCTAACAATAACGCTAACCCTAATCCTAACCCTAACACAAACCCTAACAATAACCCTAACCCTAACCCTAATCCTAACCCTAACCCTTACAAAAAACCTAACCCTAAACCTAACTATAACCCCTAACCCCTAATCCCGAATCCTAACCCTAAACCTAAACCAAATCCTAACCCTAAACCTCACACTAAACATAACCCTTACGCTAACCCTAACTCTAACCCTAATCCTAACCCTAAACATAACCCTAACCCTAAATCTAACCCTAACCGAAAACCTCAAACTAACCCTAGCCCTAAGCCTAATCCTAACCCAAATCATAACCCTAACCCTAACCATAACCCTAACCCTAACACTAACCCTAAACCTAACCCTAACCCTAACACTAACACTAACCTAACCCTAACCCTAACTGAAACCCTAACCCTAACCCAAATCCTAACCCTAACCCTAACCCTAACGCTAACCCTAACCCTAACCCTAACCCTAAGCCTAATCCTAACCCAAACCCTAACACTAACCCTAAATCAAAACCTAAACCTAACCCTAACCCTAATTCAAACCATAACCCTAACCCTAACCCTAACCCAAACCCTAACCCTAACCCTAACCCTAAACATAACCCAAACCCTAACACTAACCCTAACCTTAACTCTACCCCTAATCCAAACCCAAACCCTCACACTAACATTAACTCTAAACCTAACCCTAAACCTAGCCCTAATCCTAACCCTAACCGAAACCCTCACCCTAAACTAAACCCTAACCCTAACCCTAACCCTAAACGTAACACAAACCCTAACCCTCACCCTAACCCTAACCCTAAACCTAAACCTAACCCAAAACATAACCCTAACCCTAACTCAAACCCTAACACTAACCATAACCTTAACTCTACCCCAAATCCAAACCCAAACCCTCACACTAACAGTAACTCTAAAGCTAACCCTAACCCTAATCCTAACACTAACCGAAAACCTCATCCTAACCTAAACACTAACCCGAACCCTATCCCTAACCGTAACACAAACCTTAACCCTAACCCTAAACCTAACCCTAACCCAAACCCTAACATTAACACTAACCCTAACCCAAAAGTTAATTCTAACACTAACCATAACCCCTAACACCTAACCCTGAACCCTAAACCTAACCCTAACCCAAACCCTAAACTTAACCCTAACCCTAACCCAAACCCTAAATCTAACCCTAACCCTAACCCTAACCTAACCCTAACCCTAACCGAAACCCTAACCCGAACCCTAACCCTAACCCTAACCCTAACCCTAACCCTAATCCTAACCCTAAGCCTAATCCTAAGCCAAACCCTAACCCTAAACCTAACCCTAACCCTAACACTAACACTAACCCTAACCCTAACCCAAAACTTAACCCTAACCCTAACCCTAACCCTAACCAAAACCCTAACAATAATGCTAACCCTAATCCTAACCCTAACAGAAACCCTAACAATAACCCTAACCCTAACCCTAATCCTAACCCTAACCCTTACCCAAAACCTAACCCTAACCCTAAATATAACCCCTAACCCCTTACCCCGAATCGTAATCCTAAACCTAAACCAAACCCTAACCCTAATCCTAACCCTAACCCCCACCCTAAACCTAACCCTAACTCTAACCCTAACCCTAACCCTAATCCTAACCCTAAACATAACCCTAACCCTAAACCTAACCCTAACCGAAAACCTAAAACTAACCCTAACCCTAAGCCTAATCCTAACCCAAACCATAACCCTAAACCTAACCCTAACCCTAACCCAAACCCTAATCCTACCCCTAACTCTAACCCAAACCCTAACCCTAACGCTAACTTTAAACCTAACTCTAACCCTAACACTAACGTTAACCCAAACCCAAACCCTAACCCTAATCCTTACCCTAACCCTAATCCTAACCCAAACCCTATCCCTAACGTTAACCCTAACCCTAACCCAAACCCTAACACTAACCCTAATCCTAATCCTAACCCTAAACCTAAACCTAACCCTAACCCTAACCCTAACACTAACCCTAACACTAATCCAAACCCTAACCCTAATCCGAACCAAAACCCCAACCCTAACCATAACCCTAACCCTAACCCAAATCCTAACCCTAACCCTAACCCTAACCCTAACACTAACCCAAACCCAAACATTAACACTAACCCTAATCCAAAACCTAATTCTAACCCTAACCATAACACATAACCCATAAAACCGAACCCTAAACCTAACCCTAACCGTAACCAAAACCCTAACCCTAATCCTAACCCTAACAGAACCCAAACCATAACCATAACTCTAACGCAAAACCTAACTCTAACCCAAACCCTAACACTAACCCAAACCTTAACTCTACCCCTAATCCAAACCAAACCCTCACACTAACACTAACTCTAAACCTAACCCTAACCCTAACCCTAATCCTAACTCTAAGCGAAACCCTCACCC
>JAJHUQ010000061.1:2185000-2192500 GCA_035773235.1 Eospalax fontanierii | reverse complement strand
CCTAACCCTAACCCTAACACTAACCCTAACACTAACACTAATCCAAACCCTAACCCTAATCCGAACCAAAACCCCAACCCTAACCATAACCCTAACACTAACCCAAACCCTAACCCTAACCCTAACCCTAACCATAACCCAAACCCAAACATTAACACTAACCCTAATCCAAAACCTAATTCTAACCCTAACCATAACACCTAACCCATAAAACCGAACCCTAAACCTAACCCTAACCGTAACCAAAACCCTAACCCTAAGCCTAACCCTAACCCTAACCCAAACCATAACCCTAACTCTAACGCAAAACCTAACTCTAACCCAAACCCTAACACTAACCCAAACCTTAACTCTACCCCTAATCCAAACCAAACCCTCACACTAACACTAACTCTAAACCTAACCCTAACCCTAACCCTAATCCTAACTCTAAGCGAAACCCTCACCCTAAACTAAACCCTAACTGTAACCCTAACCCTAACCGTAACAAAAATCCCTAACCCTAAGCCTAACCCTAACCAAAACCCAAACATGAACACTAACCCTAACCCAAAACCTAATTCTACCCAAACCATAACCCCTAACCCATAACCCCGAACCCTAAACCTAACCCTAACCAAAATCCTAACCCTAACACTAACCCTAACCCAAACCATAACCCTAACACTAACCCAAAACCTAACCCTAAAACAAACCCTAAACCTAAACCTTACCCTAATCCTAACCCAAACCCTAACCCTAACTCTAACAGTAACCCTAACCCTAACCCTAACACTAACCCTAAACCTAATGTTAACCCAAACCCAAAACCTAACCCTAACCATAAACCTAACCCTAACCCTAACCCAAACCCTACTCCTAACTCTAAACCTAACCCTAACCCTAACCCAAACGCAAACCCTAACCCTAACCCTAACACTAATCCTAACACAATCCCTAACAATGAACCTTACCCTAACCCTAACCCTAACCCTAACCATAAAGCCTAACCCCTAACACTGAACCCTAACCCTAACCCTAACCCAAACCCTAAACTTAATCCTAACCCTAACCCAAACCCTAAACCTAACGCTAACCCTAACCCTAACCTAACCCTAAACCTAACCGAAACCCTAACCCTAACCCTAACCCTAAACCTAACACTAACCCAAACCCTAAACCTAAACTTAAACCTAAACCTAACCCTTACCCTAAGCCTAATCCTAACCCAAACCCTAACACTAACCCTAACCCTAACCCAAACCCTAACCCTAACCCTAACCCTAACCAGAACCCTAACAATAACGCTAACCCTAATCCTAACCCTAACACAAACCCTAACAATAACACTAACCCTAACCCTAATCCTAACACTAACCCTTACCAAAAACCTAACCCTAAACCTAACTATAACCCCTAACCCCTAATCCCGAATCCTAACCCTAAACCTAAACCAAACCCTAACCCTAATCCTAACCCTAACCCTCACCCTAAACATAACCCAAACGCTAACCCTAACCCTAAACCTAATCCTAACCCTAAACATAACCCTAACCCTAAACCTAACCCTAACGGAAAACATAAAACTAACCCTAACCCTAAGCCTAATCCTATCCCAAACCATAACCCTAACCTTAACTCAAACCCTAACCCTAACCCTAACCCTAATTCAAACCCTAACCCTAAACCTAACCCTAACACAAACCCTAACCGTAACCCTAATCCTAACCCTAACCCTAACCCAAACCCTAACCTTAACGCTAACCCTAAACCTAACCCTAACCCTAACACTAACGTTAACTCAAACCCAAACCCTAATCCAAACCCTAACCCTAATCCTAACCCTAACGTTAACCCTAACCCTAACCCAAACGCTAACACTAACCCTAAACCTAACCCTAACCCTAACCCTAAACCTAACCCTAACCCTAACCCTAACACTAACCCGAACACTAATCCAAACCCTAACTCTAAACCTAACCAAAACCCTAACCCTAAAACTAATCCTAACCCAAACCCTAACCCTAATCGTAATCCTATCCCTAACCCTAACCCTAACCCTAGCCCTAACCATAAAACTAACCCTAACCCAAACCCTAAACCTAACCCTAACCCTAACCCTAACCGTAAACCTAAACCTAACTCTAACCCTAACCCAAACCCTAACCCAAACCCTAATCCTAAACCTAACCCTAATCCTAACCCAAACCCTAACAATAACGTTAACCCTAACCCTAACCCTAACCCAAACCCTAACACTAACCCTAACCCTCACCCTAACCCTGAAGCTTACCCTAACCCTAACCCTAAGCCAAACCTTACCCTAACCCTAACCCTAACCCAAACCGTAACCCTAACCCAAACCCTAATCCTAACCCAAATCCTAACCCTAATCATAATCTTATCCCTAACCCTAACCCTAACCCTAAACCTAACCATAACCCTAAACCTAACCGAAACCCTAACCCTAACCCTAACCCTAACCCAAACCCAAACATTAACACTAACCCTAATCCAAAACCTAATTCTAACCCTAACCATAACCCCTAACCCATAACACCGAACCCTAAATCTAACCCTAACCCTAACCAAAACCCTAACCCTAACCCTAACCCGAACCCTAACCCAAACCATAACCCTAACCCTAACCCAAAACCTAACTCTAACCCAAACCCTAACACTAACCCAAACCTTAACTCTACCCCTAATCCTAACGAAACCCTCACACTAACACTAACTCTAAACCTAACCCTAACCCTAACCCTAATCCTAACACTAACCGAAACTCTCATCCTAACCTAAACCCTAACCCTAACCATAACCCTAACCGTAACACAAACCCTAACCCTAACCCTAACCCTAACCCAAATCCTAACATTAACACTTACCCTAACCCAAAAGCTAATTCTAACCATAAACATAACCCCTAACCGCTAACCCTGAACCCTAACCCTAACCCTAACCCAAACGCTAAACTTAACCCTAACCCTAACCCTAAACCAAACCCTAAACTTAACCCTAACCCTAACCCTAACCTAACCCTAAACCTAACCGAAACCCTAACCCTAACCCTAACCCTAACCCTAACCCTAACCCTAAACCTAAACCTAAACCTTACCCTAACCCTAATCCTAACCCAAACCCTAACCCTAACCCTAACCCTAACCCTAACCCTAACCCTAACCCTAACCCAAAAGCTAACACTAACCCTAACCCTAACCCTAACCCTGAACCTTACCCTAACCCTAACATTAAACCAAACCTTACCCTAACCCTAACCCTAACCCAAACCGAAACGCTAACCCAAACCCTAATCCTAACCCAAACCCTAACCCTAATCATAATCCTATCCCTAACCATAACCCTAACCCTAACCCTAATCCTAACCCTAACCCTACCCTAACCCTAACCCAAACCCAAACATTAACACTAACCCTAAACTTAACTCTAATCCAAATCGAAACCCAAACCCTCACACTAACAGTAACTCTAAATCTAACACTAACCCTAACCCTAATCCTAACACTAACAGAAAACCTCACCCTAACCTAAACCCTAACCCTAACCGCAACACAAACCCTAACCCCTAACCCTGAACCCTAACCCTAGCCCTAACCCAAACCCTGAACTTAACCCTAACCCTAACCCTAACCCTAACCCAAACCCTAAACCTAACCCTAACCCTAACCCTAACCTAATCCTAACCCTAACCGAAACACTAATCCTAACCCTAACCCTAACCCTTACCCTAACCCTAACCCTAAACCTAAACCTAACCCTAACCCTAACCGAAACCATAACCCTAACCCTAACCCAAAACCTAACTCTAACCAAACCCTAACACTAACCCAAACCTTAACTCTACCCCTAATCCAAACCAAACCCTAAAACTAACATTAACTCTAAACCTGACCCTAACCCTAACCGTAATGCTAACACTAACCGAAAACCTCACTCTAACCGAAAACCCTAACCCTAACCGTAACACAAACCCTAAACCTAACCCTAACCCTAACCCAAACCCTAACATTAACACTAACCCTAACCCAAAAGCTAATATTAACCCTAACCCTAACCCCTAACCCCTAACCCTGAACTCTAACCCTAACCCTAACCCAAACCCTGAACTTAACCCTAACCCTAACCCTAACCCTAACCCAAACCCTAAACCTAACCCTAACCCTAAACCTAACCTAATCCTAACCCTAACTGAAACTCTAACCCTAACCCTAAACCTAACCCTAACCCTTACCCTAAACCTAACCCTAAACCTAACCCTAACCCTAACCCTAACCCAAACCCTAACACTAACCCTAATCCTAACCCAAAACCTAACCCAAAACCTAACACTAACCCTAACTCAAACCCTAACCCTAACCCTGATTCAAACCCTAACCCTAACCCTAACCATAACCCAAACCCTCACCCTAACCCTAACCCTAACCCTAACCCTAACCATAACCGAAACCCTAACACTAACACTAAACTTAACTCTACTCCTAAACCAAACCCAAACCCTCACACTAACAGTAACTCTAAACATAACCCTAAACCTAACCCTAATCCTAACCCTAACCGAAACCATCACCCTAACCTAAAACCTAACCCTAACCCTAACCCTAACCGTAACACAAACCCTAACCCTCAGCCTAACCCTAACCCTCAGCCTAACCCTAACCCAAAATCTAACCCTAACCCTAACTCAAACCCTAACACTAACCCTAACCTTAACTCTACCCCAAATCCAAACCCAAACCTCACACTAACAGTAACTCTAAACCTAACCCTAAACTTAACCCTAATCCTAACCGTAACCCAAACCCTAACCCTAGCCCTAACCCAAACCCTAACATTAACACTAACCCTAACCCAAAAGCAAATTCTAACGCTAACCATAACCCCTAACCCCTAACCCTGAACCCTAACCCTAAACCTAACCCAAACCCTAAACTTAACCCTAACCCTAACCCAAAACCTAAACCTAACACTAACCCTAACCCTAACCTAACCCTAAACCTAACCGAAACCCTAACCCTAAACCTAACCCTAACCCTAACCCTAACCCTAAACCTAAACCTAAACCTAAACCTAAACCTAAACCTAACCCTAAGCCTAATCCTAACCCAAATCCTAACACTAAACCTAACCCTAACCCAAACCCTAACCCTAACCCTAACCCTAACCAAAACCCTAACAATAATGCTAACCCTAATCCTAACCCTAACACAAACCCTAACAATAACCCTAACCCTAACCCTAATCCTAACCCTAACCCTTACCAAAAACCTAACCCTATACCTAACTATAACCCCTAACCCCTAATCCTGAATCCTAACCCTAAACCTAAACCAAATCCTAACCCTAACCCTCACCCTAAACATAACCCTAACGCTAACCCTAACCCTAACCCTAATCCTAAACCTAAACATAACCCTAACCCTAAATCTAACCCTAACCGAAAACCTAAAACTAACCCTAGCCCTAAGCCTAATCCTAACCCAAACCATAACCCTAACCCTAACCATAACCCTAACCCAAACCCTAATCCTAACCCTAACCCTAAACCAAACCCTAACCCTAACGCTAACCCTAAACCTAACCCTAACACTAACACTAACGTTTACTCAAACCCAAACCCTAATCCTAACCCTAACCCTAATCCTGACCCAAACCCTAACCCTAACGTTAACCCTAACCCTAACCCAAACCCTAACACTAACCCTAACCATAACCCTAACCCTAACCCGAAACCTAACCCTAACCCTAACCCTAACACTAACCCGAACACTAATCCAAACCCTAACCCTAAACGTAACCAAAACCCTAACCCTAAACCTAATCCTAACCCAAACCCTAACCCTAATCGTAATCCTATCCCTAACCCTAACCCTAACGCTAACCCTAACCCTAACCCTAACCCTAACCAAAACCCTAACCCTAACCCTAACCCGAACCCTAACCCAAACCATAACCCTAACCCTAACCCAAAAACCTAACTCTAACCCAAACCCTAACACGAACCCAAACCTTAACTCTACCCCTAATCCAAACCAAACCCTCACACTAACAGTAACTCTAAACCTAACCCTAAACCTAACACTAATCCTAACCCTAACCGAAACCCTCACACTAACCTCAACCCTACCCCTCACCCTAACCTTAACCCTAAACCTAACCCTAACCCAAAACCTAACCCTAACCCTAACTCAAACCCTAACACTAACACTAACCTTAACTCTACCCCAAATCCAAACCCAAACCCTCACACTAACAGTAACTCTAAACCTAACCCTAACCCTAACCCTAATCCTAACACTAACCGAAACCCTCACCCTAACCTAAACCCTAACCCTAACCATAACCCTAACCGTAACACAAACCCTAACCCTAACCGTAACCCAAATCCTAACATTAACACTTATCCTAACCCAAAATCTAATTCTAACCCTAACCATAACCCCTAATCGCTAACCCTGAACCCTAACCCTAACCCTAACCCAAACGCTAAACTTAACCCTAACCCTAACCCTAAACCAAACCCTAAACCTAACCATAACCCTAACCCTAACCTAACCCTTACCCTAACCGAAAACCTAAAACTAACTCTTACCCTAACCCTAACCCTAACCCTAATTCAAACCCTAACCCTAACCGTAACACAAACCCAAACCCTCACCCTAACAGTAACTCTAAACCTAACCCTAACCCTAAACCTAATCCTAACCCTAACTCAAACCCTAACACTAACCATAACCTTAACTCTACCCCAAATGCAAACCCAAACCCTCACACTAACAGTAACTCTAAACCTAACCCTAACCCTAACCCTAATCCTAACACTAACCGAAAACCTCACCCTAACCTAAACCCTAACCGGAACCATATCCCTAACCGTAACACAAAACCTAACCCTAACCCTAACCCTAACCCTAACCCTAACCCAAACCCTAACATTAACACTAACCCTAACCCAAAAGCTAATTCTAACTCTAACCATAACCCCTAACCCCTATGCCTGAACCCTAAACATAACCCTAACCCAAACCCTAAACTTAACCCTAACCCTAACCCAAACCCTAAACCTAACCCTAACCCTAACCCTAACCCTAACCCAAACACTAACCCTAACCCTAACCCTAACCCTAACCCAAACCATAACCCTAACCTTAACCCTAAATCTAAACCTAAACCAAACACAAAACCTCACCCTAAACCTAACCCTAACCCTAACCCAAATCTTACCCTAACCCTAACCCTAAGCAAAACTATAACCCTAACCCTAATCCTAACCCTAACACTAACCCAAACCTTACCCTAACCCGAATCGTAACCAAAATTGTAACCCTAACCCTAACCCTAACCCTAACCCTAACTCTAACCGTAACCCTAACCCAAAACCTAACCTTAACCGTAACCCAAAACTTAACCCTAACCCTAACCCAAACCCTAACAGTAACCCTAACCTTAACTCTACCCCTAATCCAAACCCAAACCCTCACACTAACACTAACTCTGAACCTA
>JAJHUQ010000061.1:2167500-2175000 GCA_035773235.1 Eospalax fontanierii | reverse complement strand
AACCCTAACTCTAAACCAAACCTTACCCTAACCCTAACCCTAACCCAAACCGTAACCCTAACCCTAACCCTAACACTTACCCAAACCCTAACCCAAATCGTAATCCTATCCCTAACCCTAACCCTAACCCTAACCCTAATCCTAAACCTAACCCAAACACTAACCCTAACCCTAACCCTAACCCTAACCCAAACCATAACCCTAACCTTAACCCTAAATCTAAACCTAAACCAAACACAAAACCTCACCCTAAACCTAACCCTAACCCTAACCCAAATCTTACCCTAACCCTAACCCTAAGCAAAACTATAACCCTAACCCTAATCCTAACCCTAACCCTAACCCAAACCTTACCCTAACCCTAATCCTAACCAAAATTGTAACCCTAACCCTAACCCTAACCCTAACCCTAACCCTAACTCTAACCGTAACCCTAACCCAAAACCTAACCCTAACCGTAACCCAAAACTTAACCCTAACCCTAACCCAAACCCTAACAGTAACCCTAACCTTAACTCTACCCCTAATCCAAACCCAAACCCTCACACTAACACTAACTCTGAACCTAACAATAACCCTAATCCTAATCCTAACACTACCCAAAACCCTCACCCTAATCTAAACCCTAACCCTAACCCTAAACCTAACCGTAACACAAACCCTAACACTAACCCTAACCTAAACCCTAACCCTAACCCTAATCCTAACCAAAAACCTAACCCAAACCCTAACACTAAACCTACGTCAAACCCTACACCTAACCCTAACCCTAATCCTAACCCTAACCCTCACCCTAAACCTAACCCTAATGCTAACCCTAACCCTAACCCTAATCCTAACCCTAAACATAATCCTAACCCTAAACATAACCCTAACCGAAAACCTAAAATTAACCCTAACCCTCAGCCTAATCCTAACCCAAACCCTAACCCTAAGCCTAACCCTAACCCTAACCCAAACCCTAATCCTAACCCTAACCCTAACCCAAACCCTAACCCTAACACTAACCCTAAACCTAACCCTAACCCTAACCCTAACGTTAACCCAAACCCAAACCCAACCCTAAACCTAACCCTAACCCTAACAATAACGCTAACCCTAAACCTAACCCTAACCCTAACCCTAACACTAATACTAACCCTAAACATAACCCTAACCCTAACCCTAACCCTAACTGAAAACCTAAACCTAACTCTTACCCTACTCCTAACCCTAACCCAAACCCTAATCATAACCCTAAAACTAATCCTTACCCAAACCCTAACCCTAAAGTTAACACTAACCCTAACCCAAACTCTAACACAAATGCTAACCCTAACCCTAACCAAAACCCTAACCCTAACTCTAACCTTAACCCTAACCCTAACCCAATCCCTAACCCTAACCCTAACCCTAATCCTAACGCAAAACCTAACCCAAACCCTAACACTAACCCTAACTCAAACCCGAACCCTAACCCTAACCCTAATTCAAACCCTAACCCTAACCCTAACCCTAACCCAAACCCTAACCCTAACCCTAACCCTAACCCTAACCATAACCCAAACCCTATCACTAACCCTAACCTTAACTTTACCCCTAATCCAAACCCAAACCCTCACAATAACAGTAACTCTAAACCTAACCCTAAACCTAACCCTAATCCTAACCCTAACCGAAACCCTCACACTAACCTAAACCCTAACCCTAACCCTAACCCTAACCGTAACGCAAACCCTAACCCTCACCCTAACCCTAACCCTAAACCTAACCCTAACCCAAAACCTAACCCTAACCCTAACTCAAACCCTAACACTAACCCTAACCTTAACTCTACCCCAAATCCAAACCCAAACCCTCACACTAACAGTAACTCTAAACCTAACCCTAACCCTAACCCTAATCCTAACACTAACCGAAACCCTCACCCTAACCTAAACCCTAACCCTAACCATAACCCTAACCGTAACACAAACCCTATCCCTAACCCTAACCCTAACCCAAATCCTAACATTAACACTTACCCTAACCCAAAATCTAATTCTAACCCTAACCATAACCCCTAACCGCTAACCCTGAACCCTAACCCTAAACCTAACCCAAACGCTAAACTTAACCCTAACCCGAACCCTAACCTAACCCTAACCCTAACCGAAACCCTAACCCTAACCCTAACCCTAACCCTAACCCTAACCCTAAACCTAAACCTAAACCTTACCCTAACCCTAATCCTAACCCAAACCCTAAGCCTAACCCTAACCATAACCCTAACCCTAACCCTAACCCAAAAGCTAACACTGACCCTAACCCTAACCCTAACCCTGAACCTTACCCTAACCCTAACATTAAACCAAACCTTACCCTAACCCTAACCCTAACCCAAACCGTAACCCAAACCCAAACCTTACTCCTAACCCAAACCCTAATCCTAATCATAATCCTATCCCTAACCATAACCCTAACCCTAACCCTAACCCTAACCCTAACCCTAACCCTAACCCTAACCCAAACCCAAACATTAACACTAACCCTAACCTTAACTCTAATCCAAATCCAAACCCAAACCCTCACACTAACAGTAACACTAAACCTAACCCTAACCCTAACCCTAATCCTAACACTAACCGAAAACCTCACCCTAACCTAAACCCTAACCCTAACCGCACCCCAAACCCTAACCCCTAATCCTGAACCCTAACCCTAACCCAAACCCTGAACTTAACCCTAACCGTAACCCTAACCCTAACCCAAACCCTAAACCTAACCCTAACCCTAACCCTAACCTAATCCTAACCCTAACCGAAACACTAACCCTAACCCTAACCCTAACCCTAACCCTAACCCTAAACCTAAACCTAACCCTAACCCTAACCGAAACCATAACCCTAACCCTAACCCAAAACCTAACTCTAACCAAACCCTAACACTAACCCAAACCTTAACTCTACCCCTAATCCAAACCAAACCCTAAAACTAACATTAACTCTAAACCTGACCCTAACCCTAACCCTAATGCTAACACTAACCGAAAACCTCACTCTAACAGAAAACCCTAACCCTAACCGTAACACAAACCCTAAACCTAACACTAACCCTAACCCAAAAGCTAATATTAACCATAACCATAACCCCTAACCCCTAACCCTGAACCCTAACCCTAACCCTAACCCAAACCCTGAACTTAACCCTAACCCTAACCCTAACCCAAACCCTAAACCTAACCCTAACCCTAAACCTAACCTAATCCTAACCCTAACTGAAACCCTAACCCTAACCCTAAACCTAACCCTAACCCTTAAACTAAACCTAACCCTAAACCTAACCCTAAACCTAACTCTAACCCAAACCGTAACCCTAACCCTAATCCTAACCCAAAACCTAACCCAAAACCTAACACTAACCCTAACTCAAACCCTAACCCTAACCCTGATTCAAACCCTAACCCTAACCCTAACCCTAACCCAAACCCTCACCCTAACCCTAACCCTAACCCTAACCCTAACCATAACCCAAACCCTAACACTAACCCTAAACTTAACTCTACTCCTAATCCAAACCCAAACCCTCACACTAACAGTAACTCTAAACATAACCCTAAACCTAACCCTAATCCTAACCCTAACCGAAACCATCACCCTAACCTAAAACCTAACCCTAACCCTAACCCTAACCGTAACACAAACCCTAACCCTCAGCCTAACCCTAACCCTAACCCTAACCCTAACCGAAAATCTAACCCTAACCCTAACTCAAACCCTAACACTAACCCTAACCTTAACTCTACCCCAAATCCAAACCCAAACCTCACACTAAAAGTAACTCTAAACCTAACCCTAACCTTAACCCTAATCCTAACCGTAACCCAAACCCTAACCCTAACCCTAACCCAAACCCTAACATTAACACTAACCCTAACCCAAAAGCTAATTCTAACCCTAACCATAACCCCTAACCCCTAACCCTGAACCCTAACCCTAACCCTAACCCAAACCCTAAACTTAACCCTAACCCTAACCCAAACCCTAAACCTAACACTAACCCTAACCCTAACCTAACCCTAAACCTAACCGAAACCCTAACCCTAACCCTAACCCTAACCCTAAACCTAAACCTAAACCTAAACCTAAACCTAAACCTAACCCTAAGCCTAATCCTAACCAAAACCCTAACACTAAACCTAACCCTAACCCAAACCCTAACCCTAACCCTAAACCTAACCAAAACCCTAACAATAACGCTAACCCTAATCCTAACCCTAACACAAACCCTAACAATAACCCTAACCCTAATCCTTATCCTAACCCTAACCCTTACCAAAAACCTAACCCTAAACCTAACTATAACCCCTAACCCCTAATCCTGAATCCTAACCCTAAACCTAAACCAAATCCTAACCCTAACCCTCACCCTAAACATAACCCTAACGCTAACCCTAACCCTAACCCTTATCCTAACCCTAAACATAAACCGAACCCTAAATCTAACCCTAACCGAAAACCTAAAACTAACCCTAGCCCTAAGCCTAATCCTAACCCAAACCATAACCCTAACCCTAACCATAAACCTAACCCAAACCCTAATCCTAACCCTAACCCTAAACCAAACCCTAACCCTAACGCTAACCCTAAACCTAACCCTAACCCTAACACTAACGTTTACTCAAACCCAAACCCTAATCCTAACACTAACCCTAATCCTGACCCAAACCCTAACCCTAACGTTAACCCTAACCCTAACCCAAACCCTAACACTAACCCTAACCATAACCCTAACCCTAAATTGAAACCTAACCCTAACCCTAACCCTAACACTAACCCGAACACTAATCCAAACCCTAACCCTAAACGTAACCAAAACCCTAACCCTAAACCTAATCCTAACCCAAACCCTAACCCTAATCGTAATCCTATCCCTAACCCTAACCCTAAACCTAACCCTAACCCTAAAACTAACCCTAACCCTAACCCTAACCAAAACCCTAACCCTAACCCGAACCCGAACCCTAAACCAAACCAAAACCCTAACCCTAACCCAAAAGCCTAACTCTAACCCAAACCCTAACACTCACCCAAACCTTAACACTACCCCTAAACCAAACCCAACCCTCACCCTAACAGTAACTCTAAACCTAACCCTAAACCTAACACTAATCCTAACCCTAACCGAAACCCTCACACTATCCTAAACCCTAACCCTCACCCTAACCCTAACCGTAACGCAAACCCTAACTCTGACCCTAACCTTAACCCTAAACCTAACCCTAACTCAGATTCAAACCCTAACTCTAACTCAAGCCCTAACACTAGCCCTAACCTTAGCTCTACCCCAAATCCAAACCCAAACCCTCACACTAGCAGTAACTCTAAACCTAACCCTAACCCTAACCCTAATCCTAACACTAACCGTAACCCTCACCCTAACCTAAACCCTAACCCTAACCATAACCCTAACCGTAACACAAACCCTAACCCTAACCCTAACCCTAACCCAAATCCTAACATTAACACTTACCCTAACACAAAATCTAATTCTAACCCTAACCATAACCCCTAACCGCTAACCCTGAACCCTAACCCTAACCCTAACCCAAACGCTAAATTTAACCCTAACCCTAACCCTAAACCAAACCCTAAACCTAACCATAACCCTAACCCTAACCCTTACCCTAACCCTAATCCTAACCCAAACCCTAACCCTAACCCTAACCCTAACCCTAACCCTAACCCTAACCCTAACCCAAAAGCTAACACTAACCCTAACCCTAACCCTAACCCTGAACCTTACCCTAACCCTAACATTAAACCAAACCTTACCCTAACCCTAACCCTAACCCAAAACGTAACGCTAACCCAAACGCTAATCCTAACCCAAACCCTAACCCTAATCATAATCCTATCCTTAACCATAACCCTAACCATAACCCTAACCCTAACCCTAACCCTAACCCAAACCCAAACATTAACACTAACCCTAACCTTAACTCTAATCCAAATCCAAACCCAAACCCTCACACTAACAGTAACTCTAAACCTAACCCTAACCCTAACCTTAATCCTAACACTAACCGAAAACCTCACCCTAAACTAAACCCTAACCCTAACCGTAACACAAACCCTAAGCCCTAACCCTGAACCCTAACCCTAACCCTAACCCAAACCCTGAACTTAACCCTAACCCTAACCCTCACCCTTACCCAAACCCTAAACCTAACCCTAACCCTAACCCTAACCTAATCCTAACCCTAACCGAAACACTAACCCTAACCCTAACCCTAACCCTTACCCTAACCCTAACCCTAAACCTAAACCTAACCCTAACCCTAACCGAAACCATAACCCTAACCCTAACCCAAAACCTAACTCTAACCAAACCCTAACACTAACCCAAACCTTAATTCTACCCCTAATCCGAACCAAACCCTAAAACTAACATTAACTCTAAACCTGACCCTAACCCTAACCCTAATGCTAACACTAATCGAAAACCTCACCCTAACCGAAAACCCTAACCCTAACCGTAACACAAACCCTAAACCTAACCCTAACCCTAACCCAAACCCTAACATTAACACTAACCCTAACCCAAAAGCTAATTTTAACCCTAACCATAACCCCTAACCCCTAACCCTGAACCCTAACCCTAACCCTAACCCAACCCCTGAACTTAACCCTAACCCTAACCCTAACCCTAACCCAAACCCTAACACTAACCCTAACTCAAACCCTAACCCTAACCCTAACCCTAACTCAAACCCTAACCCTAACCCTAACCCTAACCCAAACCCTAACGCTAACCCTAACACTAACCCTAACCCTAACCATAACCCAAACCCTATCACTAACCCTAACACTAACTTTACCCCCAATCCAAACCCCAACCCCCACAATAACACTAACTCTAAACCTAACCCTAAACCTAACCCTAATCCTAACCCTAACCGAAACCCTCACACTAACCTAAACCCTAACCCTAACCCTAACCCTAACCGTATCGCAAACCCTAACCCTCACCCCCACCCCAACCCTTAACCAAACCCAAACCCAAAACCTAACCCTAACCCTAACTCAAAGCCTAACACTAACCCTAACCTTAACTCTACCCCAAATCCAAACCCAAACCCTCACACTAACAGTAACTCTAAACCTAACCCTAACCCTAACCCTAATCCTAACACTAACCGAAACCCTCACCCTAACCTAAACCCTAACCCTATCCATAACCCTAACCGTAACACAAACCCTAACCCTAACCCTAACCCTAACCCAAACCCAAACATTAACACTAACCCTAACCTTAACTCTAATCCAAATCCAAACCCAAACCCTCACACTACCAGTAACTCTAAACCTAACCCTAACCCTAACCCTAATCCTAACACTAACCGAAAACCTCACTCTAACCTAAACCCTAACCCTAACCGCAACACAAACCCTAACCCCTTACCCTGAACACTAACCCTAACCCTTACCCTCACCCTAACCCTAACCCTAAACCTAAACCTAACCCTAACCCTAACCGAAA
>JAJHUQ010000061.1:2132500-2135000 GCA_035773235.1 Eospalax fontanierii | reverse complement strand
CCCAAACACTAATCCTAACTCTAAACTTAACCCTAACCCTAACCCAAAAGCAAAATCTAACCCTAACCCTAACACTAACCCTAACACAATCACTAACCGTGAACCTAACCCTAACCCTAACTCTAAACCAAACCTTACCCTAACCCTAACCCTAACCCAAACCGTAACCCTAACCCTAACCCTAACACTTACCCAAACCCTAACCCAAATCGTAATCCTATCCCTAACCCTAACCCTAACCCTAACCCTAATCCTAAACCTAACCCAAACACTAACCCTAACCCTAACCCTAACCCTAACCCAAACCATAACCCTAACCTTAACCCTAAATCTAAACCTAAACCAAACACAAAACCTCACCCTAAACCTAACCCTAACCCTAACCCAAATCTTACCCTAACCCTAACCCTAAGCAAAACTATAACCCTAACCCTAATCCTAACCCTAACCCTAACCCAAACCTTACCCTAACCCTAATCCTAACCAAAATTGTAACCCTAACCCTAACCCTAACCCTAACCCTAACCCTAACTCTAACCGTAACCCTAACCCAAAACCTAACCCTAACCGTAACCCAAAACTTAACCCTAACCCTAACCCAAACCCTAACAGTAACCCTAACCTTAACTCTACCCCTAATCCAAACCCAAACCCTCACACTAACACTAACTCTGAACCTAACAATAACCCTAATCCTAATCCTAACCCTAACCGAAACCCTCACCCTAATCTAAACCCTAACCCTAACCCTAAACCTCACCGTAACACAAACCGTAACACTAACCCTAACCTAAACCCTAACCCTAACCCTAATCCTAACCAAAAACCTAACCCAAACCCTAACACTAAACCTACGTCAAACCCTAAACCTAACTCTAACCCTAATCCTAACCCTAACCCTCACCCTAAACCTAACCCTAATGCTAACCCTAACCCTAACCCTAATCCTAACCCTAAACATAATCCTAACCCTAAACATAACCTTAACCGAAAACCTAAAATTAACCCTAACCCTCAGCCTAATCCTAACCCAAACCCTAACCCTAAGCCTAACCCTAACCCTAACCCAAACCCTAATCCTAACCCTAACCCTAACCCAAACCCTAACCCTAACACTAACCCTAAACCTAACCCTAACCCTAACCCTAACGTTAACCCAAACCCAAACCCAACCCTAAACCTAACCCTAACCCTAACAATAACGCTAAACCTAAACCTAACCCTAACCCTAACCCTAACACTAATACTAACCCTAAACATAACCCTAACCCTAACCCTAACCCTAACTGATAACCTAAACCTAACTCTTACCCTACTCCTAACCCTAACCCAAACCCTAATCATAACCCTAAAACTAATCCTTACCCAAACCCTAACCCTAAAGTTAACACTAACCCTAACCCAAACTCTAACACAAACGCTAACCCTAACCCTAACCAAAACCCTAACCCTAACTCTAACCCTAACCCTAACCCTAACCCAATCCCTAACCCTAACCCTAACCCTAATCCTAACGCAACACCTAACCCAAACCCTAACACTAACCCTAACTCAAACCCTAACCCTAACCCTAACCCTAATTCAAACCCTAACCCTAACCCTAACCCTAACCCAAACCCTAACCCTAACCCTAACCCTAACCCTAACCATAACCCAAACCCTATCACTAACCCTAACCTTAACTTTACCCCTAATCCAAACCCAAACCCTCACAATAACAGTAACTCTAAACCTAACCCTAAACCTATCCCTAATCCTAACCCTAACCGAAACCCTCACACTAACCTAAACCCTAACCCTAACCCTAACCCTAACCGTAACGCAAACCCTAACCCTCACCCTAACCCTAACCCTAAACCTAACCCTAACCCAAAACCTAACCCTAACCCTAACTCAAACCCTAACACTAACCCTAACCTTAACTCTACCCCAAATCCAAACCCAAACCCTCACACTAACAGTAACTCTAAACCTAACCCTAACCCTAACCCTAATCCTAACACTAACCGAAACCCTCACCCTAACCTAAAACCTAACCCTAACCATAACCCTAACCGTAACACAAACCCTAACCCTAACCCTAACCCTAACCCAAATCCTAACATTAACACTTACCCTAACCCAAAAGCTAATTCTAACCCTAACCATAACCCCTAACCGCTAACCCTGAACCCTAATCCCTAACCCTAACCCAAACGCTAAACTTAACCCTAACCCGAACCCTAACCTAACCCTAACCCTAACCGAAACCCTAACCCTAACCCTAACCCTAACCCTAACCCTAACCCTAAACCTAAACCTAAACCTTACCCTAACCCTAATCCTAACCCAACCGCTAAGCCTAACCCTAACCCTAGCGCTAACCCTAACCCTAACGCAAAAGCTAACACTGACCCTAACCCTAAGCCTAACCCTGAAACTTACCCTAACCCTAACAGTAAACCAAACCGTACCCTAACCCTAACCCTAACCCAAACCGTAACGCTAACCCAAACCCTAA
>JAJHUQ010000061.1:2125000-2127500 GCA_035773235.1 Eospalax fontanierii | reverse complement strand
CTAACCCAAAAGCTAACACTCACCCTATCCCTACCCCTAACCCTGAACCTTACCCTAACCCTAACATTAAACCAAACCTTACCCTAACCCTAACCCTAACCCAAACCGTAACGCTTACCCAAACCCTAATCCTAACCCAAACCCTAACCCTAATCATAATCCTATCCCTAACCATAACCCTAACCCTAACCCTAACCCTAACCCTAACCCTAACCCTAACCCTAACCCAAACCCAAACATTAACACTAACCCTAACCTTAACTCTAATCCAAATCCAAACCCAAACCCTCACACTACCAGTAACTCTAAACCTTACCCTAATCCTTACCCTAATCCTAACACTAACCGAAAACCTCACCCTAACCTAAACCCTAACCCTAAACGCAACACAAACCCTAACCCCTAACCCTGAACCCTAACCCTAACCCTAACCCAAACCCTGAACTTAACCCTAACCGTAACCCTAACCCTAACCCAAACCCTAAACCTAACCCTAACCCTAACCCTAACCTTATCCTAACCCTAACCGAAACACTAACCCTAACCCTAACCTAACCCTAACCCTAAACCTAAACCTAAACCTAACCCTAACCCTAACCGAAACCATAACCCTAACCCTAACCCAAAACCTAACTCTAACCAAACCCTAACACTAACCCAAACCTTAACTCTACCCCTAATCCAAACCAAACCCTAAAACTAACATTAACTCTAAACCTGACCCTAACCCTAACCCTAATGCTAACACTAACCGAAAACCTCACTCTAACCGAAAACCCTAACCCTAACCGTAACACAAACCCTAAACCTAACCCTAACCCTAACCCAAACCCTAACATTAACACTAACCCTAACCCAAAAGCTAATATTAACCCTAACCATAACCCCTAACCCCTAACCCTGAACCCTAACCCTAACCCTAACCCAAACCCTGAACTTAACCCTAACCCTAACCCTAACCCAAACCCTAAACCTAACCCTAACCCTAACCCTAACCTAATCCTAACCCTAACTGAAACCCTAACCCTAACCCTAAACCTAACCCTAACCCTTAAACTAAACCTAACCCTAAACCTAACCCTAAACCTAACTCTAAGCCAAACCCTAACCCTAACCCTAATCCTAACCCAAAACCTAACCCAAAACCTAACACTAACCCTAACTCAAACCCTAACCCTAACCCTGATTCAAACCCTAACCCTAACCCTAACCCTAACCCAAACCCTCACCCTAACCCTAACCCTAACCCTAACCCTAACCATAACCCAAACCCTAACACTAACCCTAAACTTAACTCTACTCCTAATCCAAACCCAAACCCTCACACTAACAGTAACTCTAAACATAACCCTAAACCTAACCCTAATCCTAACCCTAACCGAAACCATCACCCTAACCTAAAACCTAACCCGAACCCTAACCCTAACCGTAACACAAACCCTAACCCTCAGCCTAACCCTAACCCTAACCCTAACCCTAACCCAAAATCTAACCCTACCCCTAACTCAAACCCTAACACTAACCCTAACCTTAACTCTACCCCAAATCCAAACCCAAACCTCACACTAACAGTAACTCTAAACCTAACCCTAACCTTAACCCTAATCCTAACCGTAACCCAAACCCGAACCCTAACCCTAACCCAAACCCTAACATTAACACTAACCCTAACCCAAAAGCTAATTCTAACCCTAACCATAACCCCTAACCCCTAACCCTGAACGCTAACCCTAACCCTAACCCAAACGCTAAACTTAACCCTAACCCGAACCCTAACCTAACCCTAACCCTAACCGAAACCCTAACCCTAACCCTAACCCTAACCCTAACCCTAAACCTAAATCTAAACCTTACCCTAACCCTAATCCTAACTCAAACCCTAAGCCTAACCCTAATCCTAACCCTAACCCTAACCCTAACCCAAAAGCTAACATTAACCCTAACCCTAACCCTAACCCTGAACCTTACCCTAACCCTAACATTAAACGAAACCTTACCCTAACCCTAACCCTAACCCAAACCGTAACGCTAACCCAAACCCTAATCCTAACCCAAACCCTAACCCTAATCATAATCCTATCCCTAACCATAACCCTAACCCTAACCCTAACCCTAACCCTAACCCTAACCCTAACCCTAACCCTAACCCAAACCCAAACATTAACACTAACCCTAACCTTAACTCTAATCCAAATCCAAACCCAAACCCTCACACTAACAGTAACTCTAAACCTAACCCTAACCCTAACCCTAATCCTAACACTAACCGAAAACCTCACACTAACCTAAACCCTAACCCTAACCGCAACACAAACCCTAACCCCTAACCCTGAACCCTAACCCTAACCCTAACCCAACCCCTGAACCTATCCCTCACCGTAACCCTAACCCTAACCCACACCCTAAACCTAACCCTAACCCTAACCCAAACCCTAACATTAACACTAACCCTAACCCAAAAGCTAATTTTAACCCTAACCCTAACCCTAACCCTAACCCT
>JAJHUQ010000061.1:2107500-2110000 GCA_035773235.1 Eospalax fontanierii | reverse complement strand
GACTAAACCCTAACCCTAACCCTAAACCTAAACGTACCACAAACCCTACCCCTCACCCTAACCCTAACCCTAAACCTAACCCTAACGCAAAACATAACCCTAACCCTAACTTAAACCCTAACACTAACCATAACCTTAACTCTACCCCAAATCCAAACACAAACCCTCACACTAACAGTAACTCTAAAACTAACCCTAACCCTAATCCTAACACTAAACGAAAACCTCATCCTAACCTAAACACTAACCCGAACCCTATCCCTAACCGTTACACAAACCCTAACCCTAACCCTAACCCTAACCCTAACCCTAACCCAAACCCTAACATTAACACTAACCCTAACCCAAAAATTAATTCTAACACTAACCATAACCCCTAACCCCTAACCCTGAACCCTAAACCTAACCCTAACCCAAACCCTAAACTTAACCCTAACCCTAAACCAAACCCTAAACCTAACCCTAACCCTAACCCTAACCTAACCCTAACCCTAACCGAAACCCTAACCTGAACCCTAACCCTAACCCTAACCCTAACCCTAACCCTAACCCTAATCCTAACCCTAAACCTAATGCTAAGCCAAACCCTAACCCTAACCCTAACCCTAACCCTAACACTAACCCTAACCCTAACCCAAAACCTAACCCTAACCCTAACCCTAACCCTAACCCTAACCCTAACCAAAACCCTAACAATAATGCTAACCCTAATCCTCACCCTAAGAGAAACCCTACCAATACCCCTAACCCTAACCCTAATCCTAACCCTAACCCTTACCCAAAGCCTAACCCTAATCCTACCTATACCCCCTAACCCCTACCCGCGGATCGTAATCCTAAACCTAAACCAAACCCTAACCCTAATCCTAACCCTAAACCCCACCCTAAACCTAACCCTAACTCTAACCCTAACCCTAACCCTAATCCTAACACTAAACATAAACCTAACCCTAAACCTAACCCTAACCGAAAACCTAAAACTAACCCTAACCCTAAGCCTAATCCTAACCCAAACCCTAACCCTAACGCAAACCCTAATCCTAACCCTAACCCTAACCCAAACCCTAACCCTAACGCTAACCCTAAACCTAACCCTAACCCTAACACTAACGTTAACCCAAACCCAAACCCTAACCCTAATCCTTACCCTAACCCTAATCCTAACCCAAACCCTATCCCTAACGTTCACCCTAACCCTAACCCAAACCCTAACACTAACCCTAACCCTAACCCTAACCCTAAACCTAACCCTAACCCTAACCCTAACACTAACCCTAACACTAATCCAAACCCTAACCCTAATCCAAACCAAAACCCAACCCTAACCATAACCCTAACCCTAACCCAAACCCTAACCTTAACCCTAACCCTAACCCTAACCCTCCCCAAACCCAAACATTAACACTAACCCTACTCCAAAACCTAATTCTCACCCTAACCATTACACCTAACCCATAAAACCGAACCCTAACCCTAACCCTAACCGTAACCAAAGCCCTAACCCTAAGCCTAACCGTAACCCTAACCCAAACCATAACCCTAACTCTAACGCAAAACCTAACTCTAACCCAAACCCTAACACTAACCCAAACCTTAACTCTACCCCTAATCCAAACCAAACCCTCACACTAACACTAACTCTAAACCTAACCCTAACCCTAACCCTAATCCTAACTCTAAGCGAAACCCTCACCCTAACCTAAACCCTAACCGTAACCCTAACCCTAACCCCTAACCCATAACCCCGAACCCTAAACCTAACCCTAACCAAAATCCTAACCCTAACCCTATCCCTAACCCAAACCATAACCCTAACACTAACCCAAAACCTAACCCTAACACAAACCCTAAACCTAAACCTTACCCTAATCCTAACCCAAACCCTAACCCTAACGCTAACAGTAACCCTAAAATTAACCCTAACACTAACCCTAAACCTAATGTTAACCCAAACCCAAATCCTAACCCTAACCATAAACCTAACCCTAACCCTAACCCAAACCCTACTCCTAACTCTAAACCTAACCCTAACACTAACCCAAACGCACACCCTAACCCTAACCCTAACACTAATCCTAACACAATCCCTAACCCTGAACCTTACGCTAACCCTAATCCTAACTCAAACCGTAACCCTAACCCTAACACTAACCCTAACCCTAACCCAAACCCTAACCCTAATCCTAATCCTCTCCCTAACCCTAACCCTAACCGAACGCTAACCCTAACCCTAACCCAAACACTAACCCTAACCCTAGCCCTAACCCTAACTCTAGCCCTAACCCTAACACAAACCCGAACAAGAAGCCTTACCCTAACCCTAATCCTAACCCTAACCCTTACCCAAAACCTAACCCTAACCCTAACTATAACCCCTAACCCCTAACCTCGAATCCTAGCCCTAAACCTAAACCAAACCCTAACCCTAATCCTAACCCTAACCCCCACCCTAAACCTAACCCTAAGGCTAACCCTAAACCTAACCCTAACCCTAAACCTA
>JAJHUQ010000061.1:2080000-2090000 GCA_035773235.1 Eospalax fontanierii | reverse complement strand
CCTAATCCTAACCCTAAACATAACCCTAACCCTAAACCTAACCCTAACCGAAAACCTAAAATTAACCCTAACCCTCAGCCTAATCCTAACCCAAACCCTAACCCTAAGACTAACCCTACCCCTAAACCAAACCCTAATCCTAACCCTAACCCTAACCCAAACCCTAACCCTAACGCTAACCCTAAACCTAACCCTAACCCTAACCCTAACGTTAACCCAAACCCAAACCCTAACCCTAAACCTAACCCTAACCCTAACCCAAACCCTAACCCTAACGCTAACCCTAACCCTAACCCTAACCCTAACACTAACACTAATACTAAACCTAAACATAACCCTAACCGTAACCCTAACCCTAACCGAAAACCTAAACCTAACTCTTACCGTAACCCTAACGCTAACCCAAACCCTAATCCTAACCCTAAAACTAATCCTTACCCAAACCCTAACCCTAACTCTAACACTAACAGAAACGCTAAACCTAACCCTAACCAAAACCCTAACCCTAACTCTAACCCTAAACCTAACCCTAACCCAAACCCTAACCCTAACCCTAATCCTAACCCAAAACCTAACCCAAACCCTAACACTAACCCTAACTCAAACCCTAACCCTAACCCTAATTCAAACCCTAACCCTAACCCAAATCTTACCCTAACCCTAACCCTAAGCAAAACTATAACCCTAACCCTAATCCTAACCCTAACCCTAACACAAACCTTACCCTAACCCTAATCCTAACCAAAATTGTAACCCTAACCCTAACCCTAACCCTAACCCTAACCCTAACCCTAACTCTAACCGTAACCCTAACCCAAAACCTAACCCTAACCGTAACCCAAAACTTAACCCTAACCCTAACCCAAACCCTAACAGTAACCCTAACCTTAACTCTACCCCTAATCCAAACCCAAACCCTCACACTAACACTAACTCTGAACCTAACAATAACCCTAATCCTAATCCTAACCCTAACCGAAACCCTCACCCTAATCTAAACCCTAACCCTAACCCTAAACCTAACCGTAACACAAACCCTAACACTAACCCTAACCCAAACCCTAACCCTAACCCTAATCCTAACCAAAAACCTAACCCAAACCCTAACACTAAACCTACGTCAAACCCTAAACCTAACCCTAACCCTAATCCTAACCCTAACCCTCACCCTAAACCTAACCCTAATTCTAACCCTAACCCTAACCCTAAACCTAACCCTAAACATAATCCTAACCCTAAACATAACCCTAACCGAAAACCTAAAATTAACCCTAACCCTCAGCCTAATCCTAATCCAAAACCTAACCCTAAGCCTAACCCTAACCCTAACCCAAACCCTAATCCTAACCCTAACCCTAACCCAAACCTTAACCCTAACGCTAACCCTAAACCTAACCCTAACCCTAACCCTAACGTTAACCCAAACCCAAACCCTAACCCTAAACCTAACCCTAACCCTAACAATAACGCTAACCCTAAACCTAACCCTAACCCTAACCCTAACACTAATACTAACCCTAAACATAACCCTAACCCTAACCCTAACCCTAACCGAAAACCTAAACCTAACTCTTACCCTAACCCTAACCCTAACCCAAACCCTAATCCTAACCCTAAAACTAATCCTTACCCAAACCCTAACCCTAAAGTTAACACTAACCCTAACCCAAACTCTAACACAAACGCTAACCCTAACCCTAAACAAAACCCTAACCCTAAATCAAACCCTAACCCTAACCCTAACCCAAACCCTAACCCTAACCCTAATCCTAACGCAAAACCTAACCCAAACCCTAACACTAACGCTAACTCAAACCATAACCCTAACCCTAACCCTAATTCAAACCCTAAACCTAACCCTAACCCTAACCCAAACCCTAACCCTAACCCTAACCATTACCCAAACCCTATCATTAACCCTAACCTTAACTTTACCCCTAATCCACACCCAAACCCTCACAATAACAGTAACTCTAAACCTAACCCAAAACCTAACCCAAATCCTAACCCTAACCGAAACCCTCACACTAACCTAAAACCTAACCCTAACCCTAACCCTAACCATAACGCAAACCCTAACCCTCACCCTAACCCTAACCCTAAACCTAACCCTAACCCAAAACCTAACCCTAACCCTAACTCAAACCCTAACACTAACCCTAACCTTAACTCTACCCCAAATCCAAACCCACACCCTCACACTAACAGTAACTCTATACCTAACCCTAACCCTAACCCTAATCCTAACACTAACCGAAACCCTAACCCTAACCTAAACCCTAACCCTAACCATAACCCTAACCGTAACACAAACCCTAACCCTAACCCTAACCCTAACCCAAATCCTAACATTAACACTTACCCTAACCCAAAAGCTAATTCTAACTCTAACCATAACCCCTAACCGCTAACCCTGAAACCTAACCCTAACCCTAACCCAAACGCTAAACTTAACCCTAACCCGAACCCTAAACCAAACCCTAAACCTAACCCTAACCCTAACCCTAACCTAACCCTAACCCGAACCGAAACCCTAACCCTAACCCTAACCCTAACCCTAAACCTAAACCTAACCCTTACCCTAACCCTAATCCTAACACAAACCCTAACCCTAACCCTAACCCTAACCCTAACCCTAACCCTAACCCAAATGCTAACACTAACCCTAACCCTAACCCTAACCCTGAACCTTACCCTAACCCTAACCCTAAACCAAACCTTACCCTAACCCTAACCCTAACCCAAACCGTAACCCTAACCCAAACCCTAATCCTAACCCAAACCCTAACCCTAATCATAATCCTATCCCTAACCCTAACCCTAACCCTAACCCTAACCATAACCCTAACCCTAACCCTAACCCAAACCCAAACATTAACACTAACCCTAACCTTAACTCTAATCCAAATCCAATCAAAAACCCTCACACTAACAGTAACTCTAAACCTAACCCTAACCCTAACCCTAATCCTAACACTAACCGAAAACCTCACCCTAACCTAAACCCTAAACCTAACCGTAACAGAAACCCTAACCCCTAACCCTGAACCCTAACCCTAACCCTAAACCAAACCCTGAACTTAACCCTAACCCTAACCCTAACCCTAACCCAAACCCTAAACCTAACCCTAACCCTAACACTAACCTAATCCTAACCCTAACCGAAACACTAACCCTAACCCTAACCCTAACCCTTACCCTAACCCTAACCCTAAACTTAACCTAACCCTCACCCTAACCCTAACCCAAACCCTAACCATAACCCTAACCCAAAACCTAACTCTAACCCAAACCCTAACACTAACCCAAACCTTAACGCTACCGCTAATCCAAACCAAACACTCAAACTAACACCAACTCCAAACGTGACCCTAACCCTAACCCTAATGCTAACACTAACCGAAAACCTCACCCTAACCTAAACCCTAACCCTAACCGTAACACAAACCCTAAACCTAGCCCTAACCCTAACCCAAACCCTAACATTAACACTAACCGTAATCCAAAAGCTAATTCTAACCCTAACCATAACTCCTAACCCCTAACCCTGAACCCTAACCCTAACCGTAACCCAAACCCTGATCTTACCCCTAACCCTAACCCTAACCCTAACCCCAACCCTAAACCTAACCCTAACCCTAACACTAACGTCATCCTAACCCTAACCGAAATCCTAACCCTAACCCTAACCCTTACCCTTACCCTAACCCTAACCCTAAGACTAAACCTAACCCTAACCCTAACCCAAACAATAACCCTAACCCTAACCCAAAACCTAACTCTAACCCAAACCCTAACACTAACCCAAACCTTAACTCTACCCCTAATCCAAAACAAACCCTCAAACTAACACTAACTCTAAACCTGACCCTAACCCTAACCCTAATCCTAACTCTAAGCGAAACCCTCACCCTAACCTAAACCCTAACCGTAACCCTAACCCTAAACGTAACAAAAATCCCTAACCCTAAGCCTAATCCTAACCAAAACCCAAACATGAACACTAACCCTAACCCCAAACCTAATTCTAACCCAAACCATTACCCCTAACCCATAAAACCGAACCCTAAACCTAACCCTAACCAAAACCATAACCCTAAACCTAACGCTAACCCTAACCCAAACCATAACCCTAATCCTAACCCACAATCTAACCCTAACACAGACCCTAATCCTAAACCTTACACTAATCCTAACCCAAACGCTAACCCTAACGCTAACATTAACCCTAACCCTAACCCTAACCCTAAACCTAACGTTAACCCAAATTCAAATCCTAACCCTAACCATAAACCTAACCCTAACCCTAACCCAAACCCTACTCCTAACTCTAAACCTAACCTAACCCTAACCCAAACGCAAACCCTAACCCTAACCCTAACACTAATCCTAACACAATCCCTAACCCTGAACCTAACCCTAACCCTAACCCTAAACCAAACCTTATCATAACCCTAACCCTAAACCAAACCGTAACCCTAACCCTAACCCTAAACCTAACGCTAACCCAAACCCTAACCCTAATCGTAATCCTATCGCTAACCCTAACCCTATCCCTAACCCTAACCCAAAAACTAACCCTAACCCTAACCCTAAACCTAACCCAAACCATAACCCTAACACTAACCCTAAACCTAACCCTAAACCAAACACAAAACCTCACCCTAAACCTAACCCTAACCCTAACCCAAATCTTACCCTAACCCTAACCCTAACCAAAACTGTAACCCTAACCCTAACCCTAACCCTAACCCTAACACTAACCCTAACCTTAACCCTAACCCAAACCCTAACCCTAACACTAACCCAAAACCTAACCCTAACCCTAACCCAAACCTTAACACTAACCCTAACCTTAAATCTACCCCTAATCCAAACCCAAACCCTAACACTAACACTAACTCTGAACCTAACCCTAAACCTAATCCTAATCCTAACCCTAACCGAAACGCTCACCCTAATCTAAACCCTAACCCTAACCCTAAACCTAACCGTAACACAAACCCTAACCCTTACCCTAAACCAAACCCAAACCCTAAACCTAATCCTAACCCAAAACCTAACCCAAACCCTAACACGAATCCTAACTCAAACGCTAACCCTAAACCTAAACCTAACTCTAAACCTAACCCTATTCGAAACCCTAAAATTAACCCTAACCCTCAGCCTAATCCTAATCCAAACCCTAACCCTAAGCCTAACCCTAACCCTAACCCAAACCCTAATCCTAACCCTAACCCAAACCCAAACCCTAACCCTAACGCTAACCCTAAACCTAAAGCTAACCCTAACCATAACGTTAACCCAAACCCAAACCCTAACCCTAACATTAACCCTAAACCTAACCCTAACCCTAACCCTAACACTAATACTAACCATAAACATAATCCTAACCCTAACCCTATCCCTAACCGAAAAACTAAATCTAACTCCTACCCTAAACCTAACCCTAACCCTAACCCAAACCCTAACCCTAAAGTTAACCCTAACTCTAACCCAAACCCTAACACTAACGCTAACCCTAACCCTAACCAAAACCCTAACCTTAACTCTAACCCTAACCCTAACCCTAAACCAAACCCTAAACTTAACCCTAATCCTAACCCAAAACCAAACCCAAACCCTAACACTAACCCTAACTCAATCCCTAACTCTAACCCTAAACTTAATTCAAACCCTAACCCTAACCCTAACCCAAATCCTAACCCTAACCCAAAGCCTAACCCTCACCCTAACCATAACCGAAACCCTAACACTAACCCTAACCTTAACTCTACCCCTAATCCAAACCCAAACCCTCACACTAACAGTAACTCTAAACCTAACTCTAAACCTAACCCTAAACCTAACCCTAACCCTAACCCTAACCGAAACCCTCATCCTAACCTAAACCCTAAACCTAACCCTAACCCTAACCGTAACACAAACCCTAAACCTCACCCTAACCCTAACCCTAACCCTAACCTAACCCTAACCCAAAACCTAACCCTAACCCTAACTCAAACCCTAACACTAACCCTAACCTTAACTCTACCCCAAATCCAAAACCAAACCCTCACACAAACAGTAACTCTAAACCTAACCCTAACCCTAAACCTAATCCTAACCGTAACACAAACCCTAACCCTAACCCTAACCCAAACCCTTACATTAACACTAACCCTAATCCAAAAGCTAATTCTAACCCTAACCATAACTCCTAACCCCTAACCCTGAACCCTAACCCTAACCGTAACCCAAACCCTGAACTTAACCCTAACCCTAACCCTAACCCTAACCCAAACCCTAAACCTAACCCTAACCCTAACACTAACCTAATCCTAACCCTAACCGAAATCCTAACCCTAACCCTAACCCTAACCCTTACCCTAACCCTAACCCTAAACCTAAACCTAACCCTAACCCTAACCCAAACAATAACCCTAACCCTAACCCAAAACCTAACTCTAACCCAAACCCTAACACTAACCCAAACCTTAACTCTACCCCTAATCCAAAACAAACCCTCAAACTAACACTAACTCTAAACCTGACCCTAACCCTAACCCTAATCCTAACTCTAAGTGAAACCCTCACCCTAACCTAAACCCTAACCGTAACCCTAACCCTAAACGTAACAAAAATCCCTAACCCTAAGCCTAATCCTAACCAATACCCAAACATGAACACTAACCCTAACCCCAAACCTAATTCTAACCCAAACCATTACCCCTAACCCATAAAACCGAACCCTAAACCTAACCCTAACCAAAACCATAACCCTAAACCTAACGCTAACCCTAACCCAAACCATAACCCTAACCCTAACCCACAATCTAACCCTAACACAGACCCTAATCCTAAACCTTACACTAATCCTAACCCAAACGCTAACCCTAACGCTAACATTAACCCTAACCCTAACCCTAACCCTAAACCTAACGTTAACCCAAATTCAAATCCTAACCCTAACCATAAACCTAACCCTAACCCTAACCCAAACCCTACTCCTAACTCTAAACCTAACCTTAACCCTAACCCAAACGCAAACCCTAACCCTAACCCTAACACTAAACCTAACACAATCCCTAACCCTGAACCTAACCCTAACCCTAACCCTAAACCAAACCTTATCATAACCCTAACCCTAACCCAAACCGTAACCCTAACCCTAACCCTAAACCTAACGCTAACCCAAACCCTAACCCTAATCGTAATCCTATCGCTAACCCTAACCCTATCCCTAACCCTAACCCAAAAACTAACCCTAACCCTAACCCTAAACCTAACCCAAACCATAACCCTAACCCTAACCCTAAACCTAACCCTAAACCAAACACAAAACCTCACCCTAAACCTAACCCTAACCCTAACCCAAACCTTACCCTAACCCTAACCCTAACCAAAACTGTAACCCTAACCCTAACCCTAACCCTAACCCTAACCTTAACCCTAACCCAAAACCTAACCCTAACACTAACCCAAAACCTAACCCTAACCCTAACCCAAACCTTAACACTAACCCTAACCTTAAATCTACCCCTAATCCAAACCCAAACCCTAACACTAACACTAACTCTGAACCTAACCCTAACCCTAATCCTAATCCTAACCCTAACCGAAACCCTCGTCCTAATCTAAACCCTAACCCTAACCCTAAACCTAACCGTAAGACAAACCCTAACACTAACCCTAAACCAAAGCCTAACCCTAAACCTAATCCTAACCCAAAACCTAACCCAAACCCTAACACTAATCCTAACTCAAACCCTAACCTTAAAAATAAACCAAACCCTAAACCTAACCCTAACCGAAACCCTAAAATTAACCCTAACCCTCAGCCTAATCCTAACCCAAACCTTAACCCTAAGCCTAACCCTAACCCTAACCCAAACCCTAATCCTAACCCTAACCCAAACCCAAACCCTAACCCTAACGCTAACCCGAAACCTAAAGCTAACCCTAACCATAACGTTAACCCAAACCCAAACCCTAACCCTAACATTAACCCTAAACCTCACCCTAACCCTAACCCTAACACTAATACTAACCATAAACATAATCCTAACCCTAACCCTATCCCTAACCGAAAACCTAAATCTAACTCTTACCCTAAACCTAACCCTAACCCTAACCCAAACCCTAACCCTAAAGTTAACCCTAACTCTAACCCAAACCCTAACACTAACGCTAACCCTAACCCTAACCAAAACCCTAACCTTAACTCTAACCCTAACCCTAACCCTAAACCAAACCCTAACCTTAACCCTAATCCTAACCCAAAACCAAACCCAAACCCTAACACTAACCCTAACTCAATCCCTAACTCTAACCCTAAACTTAATTCAAACCCTAACCCTAACCCTAACCCAAATCCTAACCCTAACCCTAAGCCTAACCCTCACCCTAACCATAACCGAAACACTAACACTAACCCTAACCTTAACTCTACCCCTAATCCAAACCCAAAACCTCACACTAACAGTAACTCTAAACCTAACTCTAAACCTAACCCTAAACCTAACCCTAACCCTAACCGAAACCCTCATCCTAACCTAAACCCTAAACCTAACCCTAACCCTAACCGTAACACAAACCCTAAACCTCACCCTAACCCTAACCCTAACCCTAACCTAACCCTATCCCAAAACCTAACCCTAACCCTAACTCAAACCCTAACACTAACCCTAACCTTAACTCTACCCCAAATCCAAACACAAACCCTCACACAAACAGTAACTCTAAACCTAACCCTAACCCTAACCCTAATCCTAACCGTAACACAAACCCTAACCCTAACCCTAACCCAAACCCTAACATTAACACTAACCCAAAGGCAAAGCTAATTCTAACCTTAACCATAACCCCTAACCCCTAAACATGAACCCTAACCCTAACCCTAACCCAAAACCTAAACTTAACCCTAACCCTAACCGAAACCCTAACTCTAACCCTAACCCTAACCCTAAACCTAAACCTAAACCTAACCCTAACCCTAACCCCAACCCAAACCGTAACCCTAACCCTAAACCTAACCCTTACCCAAACCCTAACGCTATTCGTAATCCTATCCTAACCCTAACCCTAACCCTAACCCTAACTCTAACCCAAACACTAACCCTAACCCTAACCCTAACCCTAACCCTAACCCAAACCATAACCCTATCCCTAACCCTAAGCCTAACCCTAAACCAAACACAAAACCTCACACTAAACCTAACCCAAACCCTAACCCAAACCTTACCCTAACCCTAACCCTAACCAAAACTGTAACTCTAACCCTAACCCTAACCATAACCCTAACTGTAACCCTAACCCTAACCCTAATCCAAACCCTAACCCTAACCCAAACCCTAACCCTAACGCTAACCCTAAACCTAACCCTAACCTTAACACTAACGTTAACCCAATCCCAAACCCTAACCCTAAACCTAACCCTAACCCTAAACCAAACCCTAATCCTAACCCTAACCCTAACCCAAACCCTAACCCTAACGCTAAACCTAAACCTAACCCTAACCCTAATCCTAACGTTAACCCTAACCCAAACCCTAACCCTAACCCTAATCCTAACGCAAAACCTAACCCAAACCCTAACACTAACCCTAACTCAAACCCTAACCCTAACCCTAACCCTAATTCAAACCCTAACCCTAACCCTAACCCTAACCCTAACCCTAAACCAAACCCTAACCCTAACCCTAACCCTAAAGCTAACCCTAACCATAACCCAAACCCTAACACTAACTCTAACCTTAACTCTACCCCTAATCCCAATCCAAACACACACACTAACAGTAACACTAAACCTAACCCTTAACTTACCCCTAATCCTAACCCTAGCCGAAACCCTTAACCTAACCTAAACCCTAACCCTAACCATAACCCTCACCCTAACCCTAAGCCTAAACCTAACCCTAATCCAAAACCTAACCCTAACCCTAACTCAAACCCTAACACTAACCTTAAACTTAACTCTACCCCAAATCCAAACTCAAACCCTCACACTAACAGTAACTCT
>JAJHUQ010000061.1:2035000-2072500 GCA_035773235.1 Eospalax fontanierii | reverse complement strand
TAATCCTAATCCTAACCCTAACCGAAACCCTCACCCTAATCTAAACCCTAACCCTAAACCTAAACCTAACCGAAACACAAACCCTAACAAACCCTAAACCAAACCCTAACCCTAACCCTAATCCTACCCCAAAAGCTAACCCAAACCCTATCACTAACCTAACTCAAACCCTAACCCTAACCCTAACCCAAATCCTAACCCTAACCCTCACCCTAAACCTAACCCTAATGCTAACCCTAACCCTAACCCTAATCCGAACCCTAAACATAACCCTAACCCTAAACCTAACCCTAACCCAAAACCTAAAATTAACACTAACCCTCAGCCTAATCCTAACCCAAACCCTAAACCAAACGCTAACCCTAACCCTAACCCTAACCCTAATTGCCTAACCCTAACCCTAAACTAAACCCTAATCCTAACCCTAACCCAAATCCAAACCCTAACCCTAACGCTAACCCTAACCCTAAACCTAACCCTAACCCAACCCTAACGTTAACCCAAAACCAAACCCTAACCCTAAACCTAACCCTAACCCTAACCCAAACCCTAACCCTAACGCTAACCCTAAACCTAACCCTAACCCTAACCCTAACACTAATACTAAACCTAAACATAAACCTAACCCTAACCCTAACCCTAACCGAAAACCTAAACCTAACTCTTACCCTAACCCTAACCCAAACCCTAATCCTAACTCTAAAACTAATCCAAACCCAAACCCTAACCCTAAAGTTAACCCGAACCCTAACCCAAACCCTAACACTAACGCTAACCCTAACCCTAACCAAAACCCTAACCCTAACTCTAACCCTAACCCCAACCCTAACCCAAACCCAAAACCTAACGCTAATCCTAACCCAAAACCTAACCCAAACCCTAACACTAACCCTAACTCAAACCCTAACCCTAACCCTAATTCAAACCCTAACCCTAACCCTAACCCTAACCCAAACCCTAACCCTAACCCTAAACCTAACCCTAACCATAACCCAAACCCTAACACTAACCCTAACCTTAACTCTACCCCTATTCCAAACCCAAACCCTCACACGAACAGTAACTCTAAAACTAACCCTAAACCTAACCCTAATCCTAACCCTAACCGAAAGCCTCACCTTAACCTAAACCCTAACCCTAACCCTAACCATAACACAAACCCTAACCCTCACCCTAACCCTAACCCTAACCCTATCCCTAACCCTAACCCAAAACCTAACCCTAACCCTAACTCTAACCCTAACACTAACCCTAACCTTAACTCCACTCCAAATCCAAACCCAAACCGTCAAACTAACAGTAACTCTAAACCTAACCCTAACCCTAACCCTAATCCTAACCGTAACACAAAACCTCACCCCAACCCCAACCCAAACCCTAACATTAACACTAACCGTAACCCAAAAGCTAATTCTAACCCTAACCATAACCCGTAACCCCTAACCCTGAATCCTAACCCTAACCCTAACCCAAACCCTAAACTTAACCCTAACCCTAACCCAAACCATAAACCTATCCCTAACCCTAACCCTATCCTAACCCTAACCCTAACCGAAACCCTAACCCTAACCCTAACCCTAACCCTAAACCTAAACCTAACCCTAACCCTAAGCCTATTCCTAACCCAAACCCTAAAACTAAACCTAACCCTAACCCAAACCCTAACCCTAACCGTAACCCTAACCCTAACCAAAACCCTAACAATAACGCTAACCCTAATCCTAACCCTAACACAAACCCTAAAAATAACCCTAACCCTAACCCTAATCCTAACCCTAACCCTTCCCCAAAACCTAACCCTAAACCTAACTATAACCCCTAACCTCTAATCCCGAATCCTAACCCTAAACCTAAACCAAACCCTAACCCTAATCCTAACCCTAACCCTCACCCTAAACATAACCCTAACGCTAACCCTAACCCTAACCTTAATCCAAACCCTAAACATAATCCTAACCCTAAACCTAACCCTAACCGAAAACCTAAAACTAACCCTAACACAAACCCTAATCCTAACCCTAACCCTAACCCAAACCCTAACCCTAATGCTAACCCTAAACCTAACCCTAACCCTAACACTAACGTTAACCCAAAAACCAAAACCTAATCCTAACCCTAACCCTAATCCTGACCCAAACCCTAACCCTAACGTTAACCCTACCCTAACCGATACCCTAACACTAACTGTAAACCTAACCCAAACCCTAACCCTAACCCTAAACCTAACCCTAACACTAACCCTAACACTAATCCTAACACTAATCCAAACCCTAACCCTAAACCTAACCAAAACCCTAATCCTAAACCTAATCCTAACCCAAACCTTAACCCTAATCGTAATCCTATCTCTAACCCTAACCCTAACCCTAACGATAAAACTAACCCTAACCCAAACCCTAAACCTAACCCTAACGCTAACCGAAACCGAAAACCTAAACCTAACTCTAACCCTAACCCTAAACCTAACCCAAACCCTAATTCTAAACCTAACCCTAACCTAACCCAAACCCTAACCCTAATGTTAACCCTAACCCTAACCCTAACCCAAACCCTAACGCTAACCCTAAACCTAACCCTAACCTAAACCCTAAAGTTAACCCTAACCCTAACCCTAAACCAAACCCTAAACCTAACCCTAACTCTAACCCTAACCTAACCCTAACCCTAACCGAAACCCTAACCCTAACCCTAACCCTAAACCTAACCCTAACCCTAACCCTAACCCTAAACCTAAACCTAACCCTAACCCTAACCCTAACCCTAATCCTCACCCAAACCCTAACCCTAACGCTAACAATAACCCTAACCCTAACCCTAAGCCTAACGTGAACCCAAACACAAATCCTAACCCTAACCATAAACCTAACCCTAACCCTACCCCAAACCCTCCTCCTAACTCTAAACCTAACCCTAACCCTAACCCACACGCAAACCCTAACACTAACCCTAACACTAATCCTAACACAATCCCTAAACCTGAACCTAACCCTAACCCTAACCCTAACCCTAACCCTAACCCTAACCCAAACCCTAACCCTAACCCTAATCCTAACCCAAAACCTAACCCAAACCCTAACAGCAACCCTAACTCAAACCCTAACCCTAACCCTAATCCGAACCCTAACCCTCACCCTAAACCTAACCCTAAGCCTTACCCTAACCCTAACCCAAACCCTAATCCTAACCCTAACCCAAACCCAAACCCTAACACTAACCCTAATCCTAACCCAAACACTAACGCTAACACTAAACCTAACCCTAACCATAACACTAACACTAAAACTAACCCTAAACATAACCCTAACCCTAACCCTAACCCTAACCGAAAACCTAAACCTAACTCTTACCCTAACCCTAACCCTAAATCAAACCCTAATCCTAACCCTAATACTAATCCTAACCCAAACCCTAACCCTAAAGTTAACCTTAACTCTAACCCAAACCCTAAAACTAACGCTAACCCTAACCCTAACCAAAACCCTAACCCTAACTCTAACCCTAAACCTAACCCTAACTCAAACCCTAACCCTAAACCTAACCCAAACCCTAATCCTAAACATAACCCTAACCTAACCCAAACCCTAACCCTAATGTTAACCCTAACCCTAACCCTAACCCAAACCCTAACCTTAACCCTAAACCTAACCTTTACCTAAACCCTAAAGTTAAACCTAAACCTAACCCTAAACCAAACCCTAAACCTAACCCTAACTCTAACCTTAACCTAACCCTAACCCTAACCGAAACCCTAACCCTAACCCTAAACCTAACCCTAACCCTAACCCTAACCCTAAACCTAAACCTATCCCTAACCCTAACCCAAACCATAACCCTAACCCTAAACCTAAACCTAACCCTAACCATAACCCAAACCCTAACACTAACCCTAACCTTAACTCTACCCCTATTCCAAACCCAAACCCTCACACGAACAGTAACTCTAAAACTAACCCTAAACCTAACCCTAATCCTAACCCTAACCGAAAGCCTCACCTTAACCTAAACCCTAACCCTAACCCTAACCATAACACAAACCCTAACCCTCACCCTAACCCTAACCCTAACCCTATCCCTAACCCTAACCCAAAACCTAACCCTAACCCTAACTCTAACCCTAACACTAACCCTAACCTTAACTCCACTCCAAATCCAAACCCAAACCGTCAAACTAACAGTAACTCTAAACCTAACCCTAACCCTAACCCTAATCCTAACCGTAACACAAATCCTAACCCTAACCCTAACCTAAACCCTAACATTAACACTAACCGTAACCCAAAACCTAATTCTAACCCTAACCATAACCCCTAACCCCTAACCCTGCATCCTAACCCTAACCCTAACCCAACCCCTAAACTTAACCTTAACCCTAACCCAAACCATAAACCTATCCCTAACCCTAACCCTATCCTAACCCTAACCCTAACCGAAACCCTAACCCTAACCCTAACCCTAACCCTAAACCTAAACCTAACCCTAACCCTAAGCCTATTCCTAACCCAAACCCTAAAACTAAACCTAACCCTAACCCAAACCCTAACCCTAACCGTAACCCTAACCCTAACCAAAACCCTAACAATAACGCTAACCCTAATCCTAACCCTAACACAAACCCTAAAAATAACCCTAACCCTAACCCTAATCCTAACCCTAACCCTTCCCCAAAACCTAACCCTAAACCTAACTATAACCCCTAACCTCTAATCCCGAATCCTAACCCTAAACCTAAACCAAACCCTAACCCTAATCCTAACCCTAACCCTCACCCTAAACATAACCCTAACGCTAACCCTAACCCTAACCTTAATCCAAACCCTAAACATAATCCTAACCCTAAACCTAACCCTAACCGAAAACCTAAAACTAACCCTAACACAAACCCTAATCCTAACCCTAACCCTAACCCAAACCCTAACCCTAATGCTAACCCTAAACCTAACCCTAACCCTAACACTAACGTTAACCCAAAAACCAAAACCTAATCCTAACCCTAACCCTAATCCTGACCCAAACCCTAACCCTAACGTTAACCCTACCCTAACCGATACCCTAACACTAACTGTAAACCTAACCCAAACCCTAACCCTAACCCTAAACCTAACCCTAACACTAACCCTAACACTAACCCTAACACTAATCCAAACCCTAACCCTAAACCTAACCAAAACCCTAATCCTAAACCTAATCCTAACCCAAACCTTAACCCTAATCGTAATCCTATCTCTAACCCTAACCCTAACCCTAACGATAAAACTAACCCTAACCCAAACCCTAAACCTAACCCTAACGCTAACCCAAACCGAAAACCTAAACCTAACTCTAACCCTAACCCTAAACCTAACCCAAACCCTAATTCTAAACCTAACCCTAACCTAACCCAAACCCTAACCCTAATGTTAACCCTAACCCTAACCCTAACCCAAACCCTAACGCTAACCCTAAACCTAACCCTAACCTAAACCCTAAAGTTAACCCTAACCCTAACCCTAAACCAAACCCTAAACCTAACCCTAACTCTAACCCTAACCTAACCCTAACCCTAACCGAAACCCTAACCCTAACCCTAACCCTAAACCTAACCCTAACCCTAACCCTAACCCTAAACCTAAACCTAACCCTAACCCTAACCCTAACCCTAATCCTCACCCAAACCCTAACCCTAACGCTAACAATAACCCTAACCCTAACCCTAACCCTAACCCTAAGCCTAACGTGAACCCAAACACAAATCCTAACCCTAACCATAAACCTAACCCTAACCGTAACCCAAACCCTACTCCTAACTCTAAACCTTACCCTTACCCTTACCCAATCTCAAACCCTAACCCTTACCCTAACACTAATCCTAACACAATCCCTAAACCTGAACCTAACCCTAACCCTAACCCTAACCCTAACCCTAACCCTAACCCAAACCCTAACCCTAACCCTAATCCTAACCCAAAACCTAACCCAAACCCTAACAGCAACCCTAACTCAAACCCTAACCCTAACCCTAATCCGAACCCTAACCCTCACCCTAAACCTAACCCTAAGCCTTACCCTAACCCTAACCCAAACCCTAATCCTAACCCTAACCCAAACCCAAACCCTAACACTAACCCTAATCCTAACCCAAACACTAACGCTAACACTAAACCTAACCCTAACCATAACACTAACACTAAAACTAACCCTAAACATAACCCTAACCCTAACCCTAACCCTAACCGAAAACCTAAACCTAACTCTTACCCTAACCCTAACCCTAAATCAAACCCTAATCCTAACCCTAATACTAATCCTAACCCAAACCCTAACCCTAAAGTTAACCTTAACTCTAACCCAACCCCTAAAACTAAGGCTAACCCTAACCCTAACCAAAACCCTAACCCTAACTCTAAACCTAAACCTAACCCTAACTCAAACCCTAACCCTAAACCTAACCCAAACCCTAATCCTAAACATAACCCTAACCTAACCCAAACCCTAACCCTAATGTTAACCCTAACCCTAACCCTAACCCAAACCCTAACGTTAACCCTAAACCTAACCCTAACCTAAACCCTAAAGTTAACCCTAACCCTAACCCTAAACCAAACCCTAAACCTAACCCTAACTCTAACCTTAACCTAACCCTAACCCTAACCGAAACCCTAACCCTAACCCTAAACCTAACCCTAACCCTAACCCTAACCCTAAACCTAAACCTATCCCTAACCCTAACCCAAACCATAACTCTAACACTAACCCAAAACCTAACTGTAACCCATACCCTAACACTAACCCAAACCTTAACTCTACCCCTAATCCAAACCAAACCCTCACACTAACACTAACTCTAAACCTAACCCTAACCCTAACCCTAATCCTAACTCTAAGTGAAACCCTCACCCTAACCTAAATCCTAACCATAACCCTAACCCTAACCGTAACAAAAATACCTAACCCTAAGCCTAAACCTAACCAAAACCCAAAAATGAACACTAACCCTAACCCAAAACCTAATTCTAAAGCAAACCATAACCCCTCACCCAGCACCCCGAACCCTAAACCTAACCCTAACCAAAACAATAACCCTAACCCTAACCCTAACCCTAACCCAAACCATAAACCTAACCCTAACCCAAAACCTAACCCTAACACAAACCCTAATCCTAAACCATACACTAATCCTCACCCAAACCCTAACCCTAAGGCTAACAATAACCCTAACCCTAACCCTAACCCTAACCCTAAACCTAACGTGAACCCAAACACAAATCCTAACCCTAACCATAAACCTAACCCTAACCCTAACCCAAACCCTACTCCTAACTCTAAACCTAACCCTAACCCTAACCCAAACGCAAACCCTAACCCTAACCCTAACACTAATTCTAACACAATCCCTAAACCTGAACCTAAGACTAACCCTAACCCTAACCATAACCCTAACCCTAACCCGAACCCAAACCCTAACCCTAACCCTAATCCTAACCCAAAACCTAACCCAAACCCTAACAGTAACCCTAACTCAAACACTAACCCTAACCCTAATCCGAACCCTAACCCTCACCCTAAACCTAACCCTAAGCCTTACCCTAACCCTAACCCAAACCCTAATCCTAACCCTAACCCAAACCCAAACCCTAACACTAACCCTAATCCTAACCCAAACACTAACGCTAACACTAAACCTAACCCTAACCATAACACTAACACTAAAACTAACCCTAAACATAACCCTAACCCTAACCCTAACCCTAACCGAAAACCTAAACCTAACTCTTACCCTAACCCTAACCCTAAATCAAACCCTAATCCTAACCCTAATACTAATCCTAACCCAAACCCAAACCCTAAAGTTAACCTTAACTCTAACCCAAACCCTAAAACTAACGCTAACCCTAACCCTAACCAAAACCCTAACCCTAACTCTAACCCTAAACCTAACCCTAACCCAAACCCTAACCCTAACCGTAATCCTAACCCAAAACCTAACCCAAACCCTAACACTAACCCTAACTCAATCCCTAACTCTAACCCTAACCCTAATTCAAACCCTAACCCTAACCCTAACCCTAACCCAAACCCTAACCCTAACCCTAACACTCACCCTAACCATAACCCAAAATCTAACACTAACCCTAACCTTAACTCTACCCCTAATCCAAACCCAAACCCACACACTAACAGTAACTCTAAACCTAACCCTAAACCTAACCCTAATCGTAACCCTAACCGAAACCCTCACCCTAACCTAAACCCTAAACCTAACCCTAACCCTAACCTTAACACAAACCCTAACTGTCACCCTAACCATAACCCTAACCCTAACCCAAAACCTAACCCTAACCCTAACTCAAACCCTAACACTAACCCTAACCTTAACTCTACCCCAAATCCAAACCCAAACCCTCACACTAACAGTAACTCTAAACCTAACCGTAACCCTAACCCTAATCCTAACCGTAACACAAACCCTAACCCTAACCCTAACCCAAACCCTAACATTAACACTAACCCTAAGCCAAAAGCTAATTCTAACCCTAACAATAACACCTAACCCCTAACCCTGAACCCTAACCCTAACCCTAACCCAAAAACTAAGCTTAAACCTAACCCTAACCCAAACCCTAAACCTAACCCTAACCCTAACCCTAACCTAACCCTAACCCTTACCGAAAGCCTAACCCTAACCCTAACCCTAAACCTAAATCTAAACCTAAACCTAAACCTAACCCTAACCCTAAGCCTAATCTTAACCCAAATCCTAACACTAACCCTAACCCCAACGCTAACCCTAAACCTAACCCTAACCCTAACACTAACGTTAACACAAACCCAAACCCTAATCCTAACCCTAACCCTAATCCTGACCCAAACCCTAACCCTAACGTTAACCCTAACCCTAACCCAAACTCTAACACTAACCCTAACCCTAACCCTAAACCTAACCCTAAACATAACCCTAACCCTAACCCTAACACTAACCCTAACACTAATCCAAACCCTAACCCTAAACCTAACCAAAACCCTAATCATAATCCTATCCCTAACCCTAATCCTAACCCTAACCATAAAACTAACCCTAACCCAAACCCTAAACCTAACCCTACCCCTAACCCTACCGAAAACCTAAACCTAACTCTAACCCTAACCCTAACCCTAACCCAAACCCTAATCCTAAACCTAACCCTAACCATAACCCTAATCCTAACTCTAAGCGAAACCCTAACCCTAACCCTAAACCCTAACCGTAACCCTAACACTAACCGTAACAAAAACCCCTAACCCTAAGCCTAACCCTAACCAAAACACAAACATGAACACTAACCCTAACCCAAAACCTAATTCTAACCCAAACCATAACCCGTAACCCAGAACCCCAAACCCTAAACCTAACCCTAACCAAAACCCTAACCCTAACCCTAACCCTAACACTAACCCAAACCATTACCCTAACCCTAACCCAAAACCTAACCCTAACACAAACCCTAATCCTAAACCTTACCCTAATCCTAACCCAAAACCTAAGTCTAAAGCTAACAATAACCCTAGCCCTAACCCTAACCCGAACCCTAAACCTAACGTTAACCGAAACCCAAATCCTAACCCTAACCATAAACCAACCATTAACCCTAACCCAAACCCTAATCCTAAATCTAAACCTAACCCTAACCCTAACCCAAAAGCAAAACCTAACCATAACTCTAACACTAACCCTAACACAATCCCGAACCCTGAACCTAACCCTAACCCTAACCCTAAAGCAAACCTTACCCTAACCCTAACCCTAACCCAAACCGTAACCCTAACCCTAACCCTAACCCTTACCTAAACCCTAACCCGATTCGTAACTCTATCCCTAACCCTAACCCTAACCCTAACCCTAAACCTAACCCTAACTCTAACCCAAACACTAAACCTAACCGTAACCTTAACCCTAACCCAAACCATAACCCTAACCCTAACCCTAAACCTAACCCTAAACCAAACACAAAACCTCACCTTAAACCTAACCCTAACCCTAACCCAAACCTTACCCTAACCCTAACCCTAACCAAAACTGTAACCCTAACCCTAACCCTAACCCTAACCGTAACCCTAACCAAAAACCTAACCCTAACCGTAACCCAAAACCTAATCCTAACCCTAACCCAAACCCTAACACTAACCCTAACCTTAACTCTACCACTAATCCAAACCCAAACTCTCACACTAAAACTAACTCTGAACCTAACCCTAACCCTAATCCTAATCCTAACCCTAACCGAAACCCTCATCCTAATCTAAACCCTAAACCTAACCCTAAACCTAACCGTAACACAAACCCTAACACTAACACTAAACCAAACCCTAAACCTAACCCTAATCCTAAACAAAAACCTAAACCAAACCCTAACACTAACCCTAACTCAAACCCTAAACCTAACCCTAACCCTAATCCTAACCCTAACCCTCACGCTAAACCTAACCCTAATGCTAACCCTAACCCTAACCCTAATCCTAACCCTAAACATAACCCTATCCCTAAACCTAACCCTAACCGAAAACCTAAAATTAACCCTAACCCTCAGCCTAATCCTAACCCAAACCCTAACCCTAAGCCTAACCCTAACCCTAACACAAACCCTAATCTTAACCCTAACCCTAACCCAAACCCTAACCCTAACGCTAACCCTAAACCTAACCCTAACCCTAACCCTAACGTTAACCCAAACCCAAACCCTAACCCTAAACCTAACCCTAACCCTAACCCAAACCCTAACCCTAACGCTAACCCTAAACCTAACCCTAACCCTAACCCTAACACTAATTCTAACCCTAAACATAAACCTAAGCCTAACCCTAACCCTAACCGAAAACCTAAACCTAATTCTTACCCTAACCCTAACCCTAACCCAAACCCTAATCCTAACCCTAAAACTAATCCTTATCCAAACCCTAACCCTAAAGATAACCCTAAACCTAACCCAAACACTAACACAAACGCTAACCCTAACCCTAACCAAAACCCTAACCCTAACTCTAACCCTAACACTAACCCTAACCCAAACGCTAACCCTAACCCTAATCCTAACCCAAAACCTAACCAAACCCTAACACTAACCCTAACTCAAACCCTAACCCTAACCCTAACCCTAATTCAAACCCTAACCCTAAACCTAACCCGAACCCTAACCCAAACCCTAACACTAACCCTAACACTAACCCTAAACTTAACTCTACCCCAAATCCAAACACTCACACTAACAGTAACTCTAAACCTAACCCTAAACCTAACCCTAATCCTAACCCTAACCGAAACCCTCACCCTAACCTAAAACCTAACCCTAACCCTAACCGTAACGGAAACCCTAACCCTCACCCTAACCCTAACCCTAAACCTAACCCTAATCCAAAACCTAACCCTAACCCTAACTCAAACCCTAACACTAACCCTCAACTTAACTCTAACCCAAATCCAAACTCAAACCTTCACACTAACAGTAACTCTAAACCTAACCCTAAACCTAACCCTAATTCTAACCCTAACCGAAACCCTCACCCTAACCTAAAACCTAACCCTAACCCTAACCGTAACGGAAACCCTAACCCTCACCCTAACCCTAACCCTAAACCTAACCCTAATCCAAAACCTAACCCTAACCCTAACTCAAACCCTAACACTAACCCTAAACTTAACTCTACCCCAAATCCAAACTCAAACCCTCACACTAACAGTAACTCTAAACCTAACCCTAACCCTAACCCTAATCCTAACACTAACCGAAACCCTCACCCTAACCTAAACCCTAACCCTAACCCTAACCCTAACCGTAACACAAAAACTAACCCTAACCCTAACCCTAAGGCAAACCCTAACATTAACACTTACCCTAACCCAAAAGCGAATTCTAACCCTCACCATAACGCCTAACCCCTAAACCTGAACCCTAACCCTAACCCTTAACCAAACGATAAACTTAACCCTAACCCTAACCCAAACCCTAAACCTAACCCTAACCCTTACCCTAACCTAACCCTAACCCTAACCGAAACCCTAACCCTAACCCTAACCCTAACCCTTACCCTAACCCTAAACCTAAACCTAAACCTATCCCTAACCCTAAGCCTAATCCTAACCCAAACCCTAACACTAACCCTAACCCTAACCCAAACCTTAACCCTAACCCTAACCCTAACCCTAACCCTAACCAAAACCCTAACAATAACGCTAACCCTAATCCTAAGCCTAACACAAACCCTAACAATAACCATAACCCTAACCCTAATCCTAACCCTAACCCTTACCGAAAACCTAACACTAACACTAATAATAACCACTAACCCCTAACCCCGAATCCTAACCCTAAACCTAAACCAAACCCTAACCCTAATCCTAACCATAACCCTCACCCTAAACCTAACCCTAACCCTAACCCAAACCAAAACCATAACCGTAACCCTAACCCTAACACTAACCCAAACCGTAACCCTAATCGTAATCCTATCCCTAATCCTAACCCTAACCCTAACCCTAACCCAAACACTAACGCTAACCCTAACCCTAACCCTAACCCAAACCATAACCCTAACCCTAACCCTAAACCTAACCCTAAAACAAACACAGAACCTCACCCTAAACCTAACCCTAACCCTAACCCAAACCTTACCGTAACCCTAACCCTAACCAAAACTGTAACCCTAACCCTAACCCTAACCATAACCGTAACCCTAACCCAAAACCTAACCCTAACCCTATCCCAAAACCTAACCCTAACCCTAACACAAACCCTAACACTAACCCTAACCATAACTCTACCCCTAATCCAAACCCAAACCCTCACAAAAACACTAAATCTGAACCTCACCCAAACCCTAATCCTAATCCTAACCCTAACCTGAAACCTTCACCTTAATCTAAACCCTAACCCTAACCCTAACACTAACCCTAAACCAAACCCTAACCCTAACCCTAATCCTAACCCAAAACCTAACCCAAACACTAACACTAACACTAACTCAAACCCTAACCCTAACCCTAACCCTAATCTTAACCCTAACCCTCACCCTAAACCTAACCCTAATGCTAACCCTAACCCTAAACATAACCCTAACCCTAAACCTAATGCTAACCGAAAACCTAAAATTAACCCTAAACCTCAGTCTAATCCTAACCCAAACCCTAACCCTAAGCCTAACCCTAACCCTAACCCAAACCCTAATCCTAACCCTAACCCAAACCCAAACCCTAACCCTAACGCTAACCCTAAACCTAACCCTAACCCTAACCCTAACGTTAACCCAAACCCAAACCCTAACCTAACCCTAACCCAAACCCTAACCCTAACCGTAATCCTAACCCAAAACCTAACCCAAACCCTAACACTAACCCTAACTCAATCCCTAACTCTACCCCTAAACCTAATTCAAACCCAAACCCTAACCCTAAACCTAACCCTAACTGTAACCCAAACCCTAACCCTAGCGCTAACCCTAAACCTAACCCTACCCCTAACCCTAACACTAATACTAACCTTAAACGTAACCCTAACCCTAACCCTAACCCTAACCGAAAACCTAAACCTAACTCTTACCCTAACCCTAACCCTAACCCAAACCCTAATCCTAATCCTAATCCTAAAACTAATCCTAACACAAACGCTAACCTTAAAGTTAACCCTAACCCTAACCCAAACCCTAACATTAACGCTAACCCTAACCCTAACGAAAACACTAACCCTAACTCTAACCCTAACCCTAACCCTAAGCCAAACCCTAACCCTAACCCTAATCCTAACCCAAAACCTAACCCAAACCCTAACACTAACCCTAACTCAAACCCTAACCCTAACCCTAATTCAAACCCTAACCCTAACCCTAACCCTAACCCAATCCCTAACCCTAAACCTAAACCTAAACCTAACCCTAACCATAACCCAAACCCTAACACTAACCCTAACCTTAACTCTACCGCTAATCCAAACCCAAACCCTCACACTAACAGTAACTCTAAACCTAACCCTAAACCTAACCCTAATCCTAACCCTAACCGAAACCCTCACCCTAACCTAAACCCTAACCCTAACCCTTACCCTAACCGTAACACAAACCCTAACTCTCACCCTAACCCTAACCCTAACCCTAACCCTAATCCAAAACCTAACCCTAACCCTAACTCAAACCCTAACACTAACCCTAAACTTAACTCTAACCCAAATCCAAACCCAAACCCTCACACTAACAGTAACTCTAAACCTAACCCTAACCCTAACCCTAATCCTAACCGTAACACAAACCCTAACCCTAACCCTAACCCAAACCCTAAGATTAACACTAACCCTAATCCAAAAGCTAATTCTAACCCTAACCATAACCCCTAACCCCTAACCCTGAAACCCTAACCCTAACCCTAACCCAAACCCTAAACTTAACCCTAACCCTAACTCAAACCCTAAACCTAACCCTAACCCTAACCCTAACCTAACCATAACCCTAACCGAAACCCTATCCCTAACCCTAACCCTAACCCTAACCCTAACCTTAAACCTAAACCTAAACCTAACAATAACCCTAAGGCTAATCCTAACCCAAATCCTAACACTAACCCTAACCCTAACCCAAACCCTAACCCTAACCCTAAGCCTAACCCTAACCAAAACCCTAACAATAACGCTAACCCTAATCCTAACCCTAACACAAACCCTAACAATAACCCTAACCCTAACCCTAATCATAACCCTAACCCTTACCCAAAACCTAACCCTAAACCTAACTATAATCCCTAACCGCTAAACCCGAATCCTAACCCTTAACCTAAACCAAACCCTAACCCTAATCCTAACCCTAACCCTCACCCTAAACATAACCCTAACGATAACCCTAACCGTAAACCTAATCCTATCCCTAAATATAACCCTAACCCTAAACCTAACCCTAACCGAAAACCTAAAACTAACCCTAACCCTAAGCCTAATCCTAACCCAAACCATAACCCTAACCCTAACCGAAACCCTAATTCTAACCCTAAACCTAACCCAAACCCTAACCCTAACGCTAACCCTAAACCTAACCCTAACCCTAACACTAACGTTAACCCAAACCCAAAACCTAATCCTAACCCTAACCCTAATCCTGACCCAAACCCTAACCCTAACGTTAACCCTAACCCTAACCCAAACCCTAACACTAACCCGAACCCAAACCCTAACCCTAACCCTAACCCTAACCCTAACCCTAACCCTAACACTAACCCTAACACTAATCCAAACGCTAACCCTAAACCTAACCAAAACCCTAACCCTAAACCTAATCCTAACCCAAACCCTAACCCTAATCGTAATCCTATCCCTAACCCTAACCCTAACCGTAACCCTAATCATAAAACTAACCCTAACCGAAAACCTAAACCTAACTCTAAACCTAACCTTCACCCTAACCCAAACCCTAACACTAACCCTAACCCTAACCCAAATCTTAACCCTAACCCTAACCCTAACCAAAACCCTAACAATAATCTAACACTAATCCTAACCCTAACACAAACCCTAACAATAACCCTAAACCTAACCCTAATCCTAACCCTAACCCTTACCCAAAACCTAACCCTAACACTAACAATAACCCCTAACCCCTAACCCCGAATCCTAACCCTAAACCTAAACAAAACCCTAACCCTAATCGTAACCCTAACCCTCACCCTAAACCTAACCCTAACCCTAACCCAAACCATAACCCTAACCGAAACCCTCACCCTAACCTAAACCCTAACCTTAACCCTAACCCTAACCGTAACCAAAACCCTAACCCTAAGCCTAACCCTAAACCTAACCCTAACCCAAACCATAACCCTAACTCTAACGCAAACCCTAACCCTAACTCAAACCCTAACACTAACCCTAACCTTAACTCTACCCCAAATCCAAACCCAAACCCTCACACTAACAGTAAGTCTAAACCTAACCCTAACCCTAACCCTAATCCTAACCGTAACACAAACCCTAACGCTAAGCCTAACAAAAACCCTAAGCTTAACACTAACCCTAAGCCAAAAGCTAATTCTAACCCTAACCATAACCCCTAACCCCTAACCCTGAACCCTATCCCTAACCCTAACCCAAACCCTAAAATTAACCCTAACCCTAACTCAAACCCTAAACCTAACCCTAACCCTAACCCTAACCTAACCCTAACCCTAACCCTAACCGAAACCCTAACCCTAACCCAAACCCTAACCCTTACCCTAAGCCTTACCCTAAATAAAACCCTAACAATAACGCTAACCCTAATCCTAACTCTAACACAAACCCTAACAATAACCCTAACCCTAACCCTAATGCTAACCCTAACCCTTACCCAAAACCTAACCCTAACCCTAACCCAAACCATAACCCTAACCGAAACCCTCACCCTAACCTAAACCCTAACCTTAACCCTAACCCTAACCGTAACCAAAACCCTAACCCTAAGCCTAACCCTAAACCTAACCCTAACCCAAACCATAACCCTAACTCTAACGCAAACCCTAACCCTAACTCAAACCCTAACACTAACCCTAACCTTAACTCTACCCCAAATCCAAACCCAAACCCTCACACTAACAGTAAGTCTAAACCTAACCCTAACCCTAACCCTAATCCTAACCGTAACACAAACCCTAACCCTAACCCTAACACAAACCCTAAGATTAACACTAACCCTAAGCCAAAAGCTAATTCTAACCCTAACCATAACCCCTAACCCCTAACCCTGAACCCTAACCCTAACCCTAACCCAAACCCTAAACTTAACCCTAACCCTAACTCAAACCCTAAACCTAACCCTAACCCTAACCCTAACCTAACCCTAACCCTAACCCTAACCGAAACCCTAACCCTAACCCAAACCCTAACCCTTACCCTAAGCCTTACCCTAAATAAAACCCTAACAATAACGCTAACCCTAATCCTAACTCTAACACAAACCCTAACAATAACCCTAACCCTAACCCTAATGCTAACCCTAACCCTTACCCAAAACCTAACCCTAAACCTAACTATAATCCCTAAACCCTAAACCCGAATCCTAACCCTTAACCTAAACCAAACCCTAACCCTAATTCTAACCCTAACCCTCACCCTAAACATAACCCTAACGCTAACCCTAACCGTAACACTAATCCTAACCCTAAACATAACCCTAACCCTAAACCTAACCCTAACCGAAAACCTAAAACTAACCCTAACCCTAACCCTAAACCTAACCCAAACCGTAACCCTAATCGTAATCCTATCCCTAACCCTAACTCTAACCCTAAACCTAACCCTAACCCTAACCCTAACCCTAATCCTAACCGTAACACAAACCCTAACCCTATCCCTTACCCAAACCCTAACTATAACACTAACCCTAAGCCAAAAGCTACTTCTCACCCTAACACTAACACCTAACCCCTAACCCTGAACCCTAAGCCTAACTCTACCCCAAACCCTAAGCTTAACCCTAACCCTAACTCAAACCCTAAACATAACCCTAACCCTAACCCTAACCTAACCCTAACCCTTACCGAAAGCCTAACCCTAACCCTAACCCTAAACCTAAACCTAAACCTAAACCAAAACCTAACCCTAAGCCTAATCTTAACCCAAACCCTAACACTAACCCTAACCCTAAACCAAACACTAACCTTAACCCTAACCCAAACCCAAACCCTATCCCTAACAAAAACCAAAACCCTAAACTTAACCCTAACCCTAACCCTAACCTTAAGCCTAACCCTAACCCTAACCCAAACCCTAACGCTAAAACTAACCCTAACCCTATCCCAAACCCTATCCCTAACCAAACCTTTACCCAAAACCAAACCCTAATCATAACACTAAACCTAACCCAAACCCAAACCATAACCCTAACCCTAACGCAAACCCTAACCCAAACCCAAACCCTAACCATAACACAAAGCCTAAACCTAACCCTAAATGTAACATTAACAAAAAAAACAAAACCTAACCCTAACCCAAACCCTAACTCTAACCCTAACCCTAACCCAAACCCTAAGCTAAACCAAACCCTAACCTTAACACTAACCCTAACCGTAACCCTAACACTAACCGAACCCTAAACCTGTCCCTAACCCAAACCCTAACCAAACACCTAAGCCCTTACCCTAACCCTAAACTAACCCTAAACCGAACCCAAACCCTAACCCTAACCCTAACACTAACCCTAACGCAAACCCTAACCCTAACCCAAACCCTAAACCTAACCCTCTCTTTAACCCAAACCCAAACCCTAAACCTAACCCATAACCTAATTCTAACACTAACCCTAAACCAAACCGTAACCCTAACCCTAACCCTAACCCTAACCCTAAACCATACCCTAATTCTAACCCTAACCTTAACCCTAACCCTAACCCTATTCCTAACCCTAACCTTAAATCAACCCTAACACAAACACAAACCCTAATCCTAACACTAACAATAACCCTAACCCTAACACTAACACTAACACAAACCCTAACCCTAACCCCAATCCTAACCCTAATAGTAACCCCAACTCCTAACCACTAACCTCTAACCTTAACCGTAACCGTAACCCTAACCCAAACCCTAACCCTAAGCCTAACCCTAACCCTAACCCTAACCCTAACCCTAGCGCAAAACCTAACCCTAAACCAAACCCTAACCCTAACACTAACTTTAACTCAAACCCAAACCCTAACCCTAACCCATACCCTAAATCTAAACCTAACCCTAACCCAAACCCTAATGCTAACCCTAACCCAAACACTAACGCTAGCCATAAACCTAACCCTAATCCAAATCCAAACCCTAACCCTAAACCTAACCCAAACCCAAACCCTAAACCTAACACAAAGCCTAAACCTACCCTAACCCTAACCCTAACCCTAACCCTAACCAACACCAAAACCTAACCCTAACCCAAACCTAACCTCTAACCCAAACCCTAACCCAAACCCTAAGCTAACCCAAACCTTAACCTTAACACTAACCCTAACCATAACCATAACACTAACCCAAACCCTAAACCTAACCCTAAAGCATTCCCTAACCCATACCCTAAGCCCAGGCCCTGACCCTTACCTAACCCTACCCCTAGCACAAACCCTAAACCTAACCCTAACTTTAACCCAAACCCAAACAGTAACCCTAAACCATACCCTAATTCTAACCCTAACCCTAACCCAAACCCTAATCCTAACCCTAACCCAAACCCTAAACCCTAGCCATAACCCTAACCCTATCCCAAATCCAAACCCTATCCCTAACCCAAACCCAAATCCTAAACCTAACCCTAAACCTAAACCTAACCCTAACCCTAAACCTAACAGAAACACTAACCCCAACGCTAACCCTAAACATAACCCAAACCCAAACCCTAAACCTAACCCTAACCCTAGCCCAAACCCAAAGCCTAACTCTAACACTAACCTAACCCTAACGCAAACCATAACACTAACCCTAACTTTCACGGAAACCCAAAGCTTAAGCCTAACCCATAGCCTAATCCTAATCCTAACCCTAACCCTAACCCTAACCCTAACCCAAACATTAACCCTAAACCGAAACCTAACCCAAACCCTAACCCTAACCCTAACCCTAAACCTAGCCCTAAACCACACCCTAAACCTAACTCTAACCCTAACCCAAATACAAACCCTAACCCTAACCCTAACCCTAACCCAAACCCTACCCCTAAACCTAACCCAACCCTAACCCAAACCCGAAATCTAATCCTAATCCTAAACCAAACCCTAACCCTACCCCTAACCATAACCCTAAACCTAACCTTAAACCTAAAAAAATCCCTAACCCTAACCCTAAGCCTAAGCCTAACCCTAACCCAAGCAATAACCCTAACTCTAACTCTAACCGTAACCCAAACCCAAACCCTAACACTAACTCTAACTATAAACCTAACCCAAACCGAAACCCTAAACCTAACCCTAACCCTAAGCCTAACCCTAACCTTAACGCAAACCCTAACTCTAATCCTAATCTTAACCCTAACCCTAACCCAAACCCTAAACCTAACCCTAACTCTAACCCTAAACCTAACCCAAACCCTAAAAATATCCCTAAAAAAAACCCAAACACTAACCTTAACCCTAACCCAAACCCAAACACTATCCCTAACAATAACCGAAAACCTAACCTTAACCCTAACCCTAAACCTAACCAAAATCCAAACCCTAACCCTATCTCTAACCATAAACCAAACTCAAACCCTAACGCTAACCCTAGCCCTAACCCTAACCCAAACCCTACCCCTAACCCTAACCCAACACTAACCCAAACCCAAACCCTAATCCTAACCCTAAACCAAACCCTAACCCTAACCCTAACCCAAACCCGAACGCTAACCCTATCCCTAACATTAACCCAAACCTAAACCCTAACCCTAACCCAAACCTTAACCATAACTCTCACCCAAACCCTAACCCAAACCGTAACCCTAACCCTAACCCTTAACCAAACCTTAACCCTAACCCTAACCCTAAACCTAACGCAAACCCTAACCCTAAACCTAAACCTAACCCTAACCCAAATCCAAAACCTAACGCTAGACCTAATCCTAACTCTAAACCAAATCGAAACCCTAACCCTAACCCAAAACCAAACCCTAACCCAAACCCTAACCATAACCCTAACCCTAACCCAAACCATAACCCTAACATTAATTCTAACCCTAACCCTAACCCTAAACCCTACCCACTAATTCCTAACCTTAACCCTAACACTAACCCAAACCCTAAACCTAACCCTAACCCTAACCCGAACCCAAACCCTAACGCTAACTCTAACTCTAACCCAAACCCAAACCCTAACCCTAAACCTAAACATAAACCAAACCCTAAACCTAATCCTAACCGTAAACCTAACCCAAACCCGAACCCTAACCCTAACGCTAATCCTAACGCTAACAGTAACCGCAACTCCTAACCACTAACCTCTAACCTTAAGCATAACCCTAACCCTAACATAAACCCTAACCCTAAGCCTAACCCTAACCCTAACCCTAACCCAAACCCTAACCCTAACCCTAACACTAACCCAAACCCAAACCTTAACCCTATCACTAACACTAAGCCAAACCCTAACCCTTTCCGTAACCCAAACCCTAACCCTAACAGAAAGCCTAAACCTAACCCTAACCCTAACCCTAACCCAAACCCAAACCCTAACCCTAACACAAACCCTAAACCTAACCCTAATCCTAACCCTAACCCTAACCCAAACCCAAACCCTAAGCCTAGCCCTAACCATAACCCTAACCCTAACCCAAACCCTAAACCTAACACTAACCCTAACCCTACCCAAACCCGAACCCTAACCCTATCCCTAACACTATCCAAAACCTTAACCCAGCCCTAACCCAAACCTTAACCATAACTCTCACCCAAACCCTAAACCAAACCCTAACCCTAACCCTAATCCTAAACCAAACCCTAACCCTAACCCTAACTCTAAACGTAACCCAAACCCTAACCCTAAAGCTAAACCTAACCATAACCCTAACCCAAAACCTAATGCTAGACCTAACCCTAAAACTAAAACAAGTCCAAACCCTAACCCTAACCCAAAACCAAACCCTAACCCAACCCCTAACCATAACCCTAACCCTAACCCAAACCATAACCCTAACTCTAAGGCTAAAACCTACCCACTAACCCCTAACTTTAACCCTAACCCTAACCCTAACCCAAACCGTAAACCTAACCCTAACCCTAACCCGAACCCAAACCCTAACCCTAACTCTAACCCTAACCCAAACCCTAACCCTAACCATAATCCTAATCCTAACAGTAACCCCAACTCTTAACCACTAATCTCTAACCTTAACCTTAACCCTAACCCTAACCTAAACCCTAACCCTAAGCCTAACCCTAACCCTAACCCTAACCGTAAACCTAACCCAAACCCAAACCCTAAACCTAACCCTAACCCAAACCCAAGTCCGAAACCTAACACTGACCCTATCCCTAACCCAAACTGTAAACCTAACCCAAACCCTAACCCTAACCCTAACTTTCACAGAAAACCAAACGTTAACCCTAACCCATACCCTAAATCTAACCCTAACCCTATCCCAAACCCTAATCCTAACCCTAACCCAAACCCTAACCCTAGCCATAACCCTAACCCTCACCCAAATCCATACCCTAAACCTAACCCTAAACCTAATCCAAAACCAAACCGTAACCCTAACCTAACCCTAAGCCTAACAATAACCCTAAGCCTAACACTAACCCTAACACAAACCCTAACTCTAAACCTAACCCTAACCCAAACTGTAACCCTAACTCTAACCCTAAACCTAACCCTAACCCAAACCCAAAACCAAAACCTAACGCTAAATCTAACCCTAACCCAAATACTAACCATAACCCTATCCCTAAACCTAACCCTAACCCAAAACCTAACCCTAACCCTAACCCTAACCCAAATCCAATCCCAAATCCTAACCCTAACCCTAACCCAAACCTTAAGCATAACTCTCACCCAAACCCTAACCCAAACCCTAACCCTAACCCTAACCCTATCCCTAAACCAATCCCTAACCCTAACGGGAACCCAAAACCTAACCCTAACCTTAACCCTAACCCAAACCCTAACCCTAAACCTAACCCTAACCCAAACCCTAGTCCGAAACCTAACACTGACCCTATCCCTAACCCAAACCGTAAACCTAACCTTAACCCTAACCCTAACCCAACCCTAAATCTAACCAAAACCCAAACCCTAATACTTACACTAACCCTAACCCTAACCCTAACCCTAACCCTAACCCTAACCCTATTCCTAACCCTAACCCTAAACCAACCGTAACCCAAACAGAACCCCTAATCCTAACACTAACCCTAACCCTAACCCTAACAGTAACCCTAACCCAAACCCTAACCCTAACCCTACCCCTAACCCTAACCCTAATCCAACCCTAACCCAAACAAAAACCCTAATCCTAAACCTAACCCAAACCCTAACCCTAACACTAACCCTAAACCTAACCCAAACCCTAAACCTAAACCAAAACCTAACCTTAACCCTAAACCTAACGGTAACCCAAACAATAACCCTAACGCTAACTCTAACCATAACCCAAACCCAAACCCTAAACCTAACACTAACCCTAAGCCTAACCCTAACGCAAACCCTAACCCTAATCCTAAACTTAATCCTACCCCTAACCCAAACCCTAAGCCTAACCCTAAAACTAACCCTAACCCTAACCCAAAACCTAACCCTATCCCTAACAAAAACCGAAACCCTAACCTTAACCCTAACACTGACCCTAACCTTAAGCCTAACCCTAACCCTAACCCAAACCCTAAACCTTTCTCTTCCCCTAAACCTATCCCTAATCCTACCCCTAATCCAACCTTAACCCAAACCCAAACCCTAATCCTAACAGTAAACCTAACCCAAACCCAAACCCTAACCCTAACCCTAACTCAAACCCTAAATCTAACCCTAACTTTAACTCAAACCCAAACCCTAATCCTAACCCATACCCTAAATCTAACACTAACCCTAACCCATACCCTAATCCAAAACCTAACCCAAACCCTAACCCTAGCCATAACCCTAACCTTAATCCAAATCCAAACCCTATCAATAACGCTAACCCAAACCCAAGCCCTAACCCTAACACAAACCCTAAACCTAACCCTTACCCTAACCCTAATCCAAACCCAAAACCTAACCCTAACCCAAACCCTAAGTCTAACCCTAACCCTAATCCAAATGCTAAGCTAACCCAAACCGTAACCTTAACACTAACCCTAACCGTAACCCTAAGACTAACCCAAACCCTAAACCTAACCTTAAACCTGACTCTAAACCAAACCCGAACCCTAACCCCTAAGCCCTAAACCTAACCCTAACCTAAACCTAAACCGAACTGAAACCCTAATCCTAAACCTAACACTAACCCTAACGCAAACCCTAACCCTAACCCAAACCCTAACCCTCACCCTAACTTTAACCCAAACCCAAACCCTAATCCTCACCCTAACCCAAACCCTAACCATAGCAATAACCCTAACCGTAACCCAAACTCAAACCCTAACCCTAACCCAAATCCAAAGCCTAACCCTAACCCTAACCCTAACCCTAACCCTAACCCTAACCCAAACACAAACCCTAACCCTAACGCTAACCCTAAACATAAAACAAACCCAAAACCTAAACGTAAACCTAACACTAACCCTAAACCTAACGCAAACCCTAACCCTATCCCTAACAAAAACCCAAACACTAACCTTAACCCTAACCCAAACCCAAACCCTATCCCTAACAAAAACCAAAACCCTAAACTTAACCCTAACCCTAACCCTAACCTTAAGCCTAACCCTAACCCTAACCCAAAACCTAACGCTAAAACTAACCCTAACCCTATCCCAAACCCTATCCCTAACCAAACCTTTACCCAAAACCAAACCTTAATCATAACACTAAACCTAACCCAAACCCAAACCATAACCCTAACCCTAACGCAAACCCTAACCCAAACCCAAACCCTAACCATAACACAAAGCCTAAACCTAACCCTAAATGTAACATTAACAAAAAAAACAAAACCTAACCCTAACCCAAACCCTAACTCTAACCCTAACCCTAACCCAAACCCTAAGCTAAACCAAACCCTAACCTTAACACTAACCCTAACCGTAACCCTAACACTAACCGAACCCTAACCCTGTCCCTAACCCAAACCCTAACCAAACACCTAAGCCCTTACCCTAACCCTAAACTAACCCTAAACCGAACCCAAACCCTAACCCTAACCCTAACACTAACCCTAACGCAAACCCTAACCCTAACCCAAACCCTAAACCTAACCCTATCTTTAACCCAAACCCAAACCCTAAACCTAACCCATAACCTAATTCTAACACTAACCCTAAACCAAACCGTAACCCTAACCCTAACCCTAACCCTAACCCTAAACCATACCCTAATTCTAACCCTAACCTTAACCCTAACCCTAACCCTATTCCTAACCCTAACCTTAAATCAACCCTAACACAAACACAAACCCTAATCCTAACACTAACAATAACCCTAACCCTAACACTAACACTAACACAAACCCTAACCCTAACCCCAATCCTAACCCTAATAGTAACCCAAACTCCTAACCACTAACCTCTAAACTTAACCGTAACCGTAACCCTAACCCAAACCCTAACCCTAAGCCTAACCCTAACCCTAACCCTAACCCTAACCCTAACGCAAACCCTAACCCTAAACCAAACCCTAACCCTAACACTAACTTTAACTCAAACCCAAACCCTAACCCTAACCCATACCCTAAATCTAAACCTAACCCTAACCCAAACCCTAATCCTAACCCTAACCCAAACACTAACGCTAGCCATAAACCTAACCCTAATCCAAATCCAAACCCTAACCCTAAACCTAACCCAAACCCAAACCCTAAACCTAACACAAAGCCTAAACCTACCCTAACCCTAACCCTAACCCTAACCAACACCAAAACCTAACCCTAACCCAAACCTAACCTCTAACCCAAACCCTAACCCAAACCCTAAGCTAACCCAAACCTTAACCTTAACACTAACCCTAACCATAACCATAACACTAACCCAAACCCTAAACCTAACCCTAAACCAAACCCTAACCCAAACCCTAAGCCCTAACCCTAACCCTTAACTGACCCTAACCCTAACACAAACCCTAAACCTAACCCTAACTTTAACCCAAACCCAAACAGTAACCCTAAACCATACCCTAATTCTAACCCTAACCCTAACCCAAACCCTAATCCTAACCCTAACCCAAACCCTAAACCCTAGCCATAACCCTAACCCTATCCCAAATCCAAACCCTATCCCTAACCCAAACCCAAATCCTAAACCTAACCCTAAACCTAAACCTAACCCTAACCCTAACCCTAACCCTAACACTAACGTTAACCCAAACCCAAACCCTAATCCTAACCCTAACCCTAATCCTGACCCAAACCCTAACCCTAACGTTAACCCTAACCCTAACCCAAACTCTAACACTAACCCTAACCCTAACCCTAAACCTAACCCTAAACATAACCCTAAACCTAACCCTAACACTAATCCAAACCCTAACCCTAAACCTAACCAAAACCCTAATTATAATCCTATCCCTAACCCTAACCCTAACCCTAACCATAAAACTAACCCTAACCCAAACCCTAAACCTAACCCTACCCCTAACCCTACCGAAAACCTAAACCTAACTCTAACCTTAACCCTAACCCTAACCCAAACCCTAATCCTAAACCTAACCCTAACCCTAACCCTAATTCTAACTCTAAGCGAAACCCTCATCCTAACCTAAACCCTAACCGTAACCCTAACACTAACCGTAACAAAAACCCCTAACCCTAAGCCTAACCCTAACCAAAACACAAACATGAACACTAACCCTAACCCAAAACCTAATTCTAACACAAACCATAACCCGTAACCCATAACCCTGAACCCTAAACCTAACCCTAACCAAAACCCTAACTCTAACCCTAACCCTAACCCTAACCCTAACCCTAACCCAAACCATAACCCTAACCCTAACCCAAAACCTAACACTAACACAAACCCTAATCCTAAACCTTACCCTAATCCTAACCCAAACCCTAAGCTTAAAGCTAACAATAACCCTAGCCCTAACCCTAACCCGAACCCTAAACCTAACGTTAACCGAAACCCAAATCCTAACCCTAACCATAAACCAACCCCTAACCCTAACCCAAACCCTAATCCTAACTCTAAACCTAACCCTAACCCTAACCCAAACGCAAAACCTAACCGTAATTCTGACACTAACCCTAACCCTAAACCTAACCCTAACCCTAACCCTAACCCTAACCCTAAACCTAACTCTAACCCAAACACTAAACCTAACCCTAACCTTAACCCTAACCCAAACCATAACCCTAACCCTAACCCTAAACCTAACCCTAAACCAAACACAAAACCTCACCCTAAACCTAACCCTATCCCTAACCCAAACCTTACCCTAACCCTAACATCTAAACCCGAATCCTAACCCTTAACCTAAACCAAACCCTAACCCTAATCCTAACCCTAACCCTCACCCTAAACATAACCCTAACACTAACCCTAACCGTAACCCTAATCCTAACCCTAAACATAACCCTAACCCTAAACCTAACCCTAACCGAAAACCTAAAACTAACCCTAACCCTAACCCTAACCCTAACCCTAACCGTAACCCTAACCCAAAACCTAAAGCTAACCGTAACCCAAAACCTAATCCTAACCCTAACCCAAACCATAACACTAACCCTAACCTTAACTCTACCCTTAATCCAAACCAAAACTCTCACACTAACACTAATTCTGAACCTAACTCTAACCCTATTCCTAATCCTAACCCTAACCGAAACCCTCACCCTAATCTAAACCCTAACCCTAACCCTAAACCTAACCGAAACACAAACCCTAACAAACCCTAAACCAAACCCTAACCCTAACCCTAAACCTAACCAAAAACCTAAACCAAACCCTAACACTAACCCTAACTCAAACCCTAAACCTAACCCTAACCCTAATCCTAACCCTAACCGTCACGCTAAACCTAACCATAATGCTAACCCTAACCCTAACCCTAATCCTAACCCTATACATAACCCTATCCCTAAACCTAACCCTAACCGAAAACCTAAAATTAACCCTAACCCTCAGCCTAATCCTAACCCAAACTCTAACCCTAAGCCTAACCCTAACCCTAACCCAAACCCTAATCCTTACCCTAACCCTAACCCAAACCCTAACCCTAACGATAACCCTAAACCTAACCCTAACCCTAACCCTAAGCCTAACGTTAACCCAAACCCAAACCCAAACCCTAAACCTAACCCTAACCCTAACCCAAACCCTAACCCTAACCCTAACCCTAAACCTAACCCTAACCCTAACAATAACACTAATACTAACCCTAAACATAAACCTACACCTAACCATAACCCTAACCGAAAACCTAAACCTAATTCTTACCCTAACCCTAACCCTAACCCAAACCCTAATCCTAACACTAAAACTAATCCTTACCCAAACCCTAACCCTAAAGTTAACCCTAACCCTAACCCAAACACTAACACAAACGCTAACCCTAACCCTAACCAAAACCATAACCCTAACTCTAAAACTAACACTAACCCAAACCCTAACCCTAACTCTAATCCTAACCCAAAACCTAACCCAAACCCTAACACTAACCCTAACTCAAACCCTAACCCTAACCCTAACCCTAATTCAAACCCTAACCCTAAACCTAAACCTAACCTTAACCCAAACCCTAACCTTAACCCTAACCGTAAGGCTAACCCTAAACATAACCCAAACCCTAACACTAACCCTAACCTTAACTCTACCCCTAATCCACATCCAAACACTCACACTAACAGTAACTCTAAACCTAACCCTAAACCTAACCCTAATCCTAACCCTAACCGAAAACCTCACCCTAACCTAAACCCTAACCCTAACTGTAACACAAACCCTAACCCCTAACCCTGAACCCTAACCCTAACCATAACCCAAACCCTGAATTTAACCCTAACCCTAACCCTAACCCTAACCCAAACCCTAAACTTAACCCTAACCCTAACCCTAACCTAATCATAACCCTAACCGAAACACTAACCCTAACCCTAACCCTAACCCTTACCCTAACCCTAACCCTAAACCTAAACCTAACCCTAACCGTTACCCAAAACATAACCCTAACCCTAACCCAAAACCTAACTCTAACCCAAACCCTAACACTAACCCAAACCTTAACTCTACCCCTAATCCAAACCAAACCCTAAAACTAACACTAACTCTAAACCTAACCCTAACCCTAACCCTAATGCTAACACTAACCGAAAACCTCACCCTAACCTAAACCCTAACACTAACCGTAACACAAACCCTAAACCTAACCCTAACCCTAAACCAAACCCTAACATTAACACTAACCCTAATCCAAAAGCTAATTCTAACCCTAAGCATAACCCCTAACCCCTAACCCTGAACCCTAACTCTAACCCTAACCCAAACCCTGAACTTAACCCTAACCCTAACTCTAACCCTAACCCAAACCCTAAACCTAACCCTAACCCTAACCCTAACCTAATCCTAACCCTAACCGAAACCCTAACCCTAACCCTAACCCTAACCCTTACCCTAACCCTAAACCTAAACCTAACCCTAACCCAAACCATAACCCTAACCCTAACCCAAAACCTAACTCTAACCCAAACCCTAACACTAACCCAAACCTTAACTCTACCCCTAATCCAAACCAAACCCTCAAACTAACACTAACTCTAAACCTGACCCTAACCCTAACCCTAATCCTAACTCTAAGCGAAAACCTCACCCTAACCTAAACCCTAACCGTAACCCTAACCCTAACTGTAACAAAAATCCCTAACCCTAAGCCTAATCCAAACCAAAACCCAAACATGAACACTAACCCTAACCCCAAACCAAATTCTAACCCAAACCATTACCCCTAACCCATAAAACCGAACCCTAAACCTAACCCTAACCAAAACCCTAACCCTAACCCTAACGCTAACCCTAACCGTAACCCTAACCCTAACCCTAACCGAAACCGTAACCCTAATCGTAATCCTATCCCTAACCCTAACCCTAACCCTAACCCTAACCCTAACCCAAACACTAACGCTAACACTAACCTAACCCTAACCCAAACCATAACCCTAATCCTAACCCTAAACCTATCCCTAACGCTAAAACAAACACAGAACCTCACCCTAAACCTAACCCTAACCCAAACCTTACCCTAACCCTACCCCTAAGCAAACATGTAACCCTACCCTTAACCCTAACCATAACCATAACCGAAACCCTAACCCAAACCTAACCCTATCCCTATCCCAAAACCTAACCCTACCCCTAACACTAACCCTAACCATAACTCTACCCCTAAACCCAACCCAAACCCTCACAAAAACACTAACTCTGAACCTAACCCTAACCCTAATCCTAATCCTAACCCTAACCTTCAACCTTCACCCTAATCTAAACCCTAACCCTAACCCTAAACCTAACCGTAACACAAACCCTAACACTAACCCTAAACCAAACCCTAACCCTAACCGTAATCCTAACCCAAAACCTAACCCAAACCCTAACACTAACCCTAACTCAAACCCTAACCCTAACCCTAACCCTAATCTTAACCCTAACCCTCACCCTAAACCTAACCCTAATGCTAACCCTAACCCTAACCCTAATCCTTACCCTAAACATAACCCTAACCCTAACCCTAATGCTAACTGAAAACCTAAAATTAACCCTAAAACTCAGCCTAATCCTAACCCAAACCCTACCCTAAGCCTAACCCTAACCCTAACCCAAACGCTAATTATAAACCTAACCCAACCCCAAACACTAAGCCTAACGCTAACCCTAAACCTAACCCTAACCCTAACCCTAACGTTAACCCAAACCCAAACCCTAACCCTAAACCTAACCCTAACCGTAACCCAAACCCTAACCCTAGCGCTAACCCTAAACCTAACCCTAACCCTAACCCTAACACTAATACTAACCCTAAACGTAACCCTAACCCTAACCCTAACCCTAACCCTAACCGAAAACCTAAACCTAACTCTTACCCTAACCCTAACCCTAACCCAAACCCTAATCCTAATCCTAAAACTAATCCTAACCCAAACCCTACCCCTAAAGTTAACCCTAACCCTAACCCAAAAACTAACATTAACACTAACCCTAACCCTAACGAAAACACTAACCCTAACTCTAACCCTAACCCTAACCCTAACCCAAACCCTAACCCTAACCCTAATCATAACCCAAAACCTAACCCAAACCCTAACACTAACCCTAACTCAAACCCTAACCATAACCCTAATTCAAACCCTAACCCTAACCCTAACCCTAACCCTAACCCAAACCCTAACCCTAAACCTAAACCTAAACCTAACCCTAACCATAAACCAAACCCTAACACTAACCCTAACCTTAACTCTACCCCTAATCCAAACCCAAACCCTGACATTAACAGTAACTCTAAACCTAACCCTAAACCTAACCCTAATCCTAACCCTAACCGAAACCCTCACCCTAACCTAAACCCTAACCCTAACCCTAACCCTAACTGTAACACAAACCCTAACTCTCACCCTAACCCTAACCCTAAACCTAACCCTAACCCTAATCCTAACCCAAAACCTAACCCAAACCCTAACACTAACCCTAACTCAAACCCTAACCCTAACCCTAACCCTAATTCAAAACCTAACCCTAACCCTAACCCAAACCCTAACCCTAACCCTAAACCTAACCCTAACCATAACCCAAACCCTAACACTAACCCTAAACTTAACTCTACCCCTATTCCAAACCCTAATCCTAACCCTAACCGAAACTCTCACCTTAACCTAAACCCTAACCCTAACCCAAACCCTAACACTAATCATAATCCTATCCCTAACCCTAACCCTAACCCTAACCATAACCCTAACCCTAACCCCAAACATTAACACTAACCCTAACCTTAACTCTAATCCAAATCCAAACCCAAACCCTCACACTAATAGTAACTCTAAACCTAAACCTAACCCTAACCCTAATCCTAACACTAACCGAAAACCTCACCGTAACCTAAACCCTAACCCTAACTGTAACACAAACCCTAACCCCTAACCCTGAACCCTAACCCTAACCGTAACCCAAACCCTGAACTTAACCCTAACCCTAACCCTAACCCAAACCCTAAACCTAACCCTAACCCTAACCCTAACCTAATCATAACCCTAACCGAAACACTGACCCTAACCCTAACCCTAACCCTTACCCTAACCCTAACCCTGAACCTAAACCTAACCCTAACCCTAACCCAAACCATAACCCTAACCCTAACCCAAAACCTAACTCTAACCCAAACCCTAACACTAACCCAAACCTTAACTCTACCCCTAATCCAAACCAAACCCTAAAACTAACACTAACTCTAAACCTAACCCTAACCCTAACACTAATGCTAACACTAACCGAAAACCTCACCCTAACCTAAAGCCTAACCCTAGCCGTAACACAAACCCTAAACCTAGCCCTAACCCTAACCCAAACCCTAACATTAACACTAACCCTAATCCAAAAGCTAATTCTTACCCTAACCATAACTCCTATCCCCTAACCCTGAACCCTAACCCTAACCCTAACCCAAACCCTGAACTTAACCCTAACCCTAACCCTAACACTAACCCAAACCCTAAACCTAACCCTAACCCTAACCCTAACCTAATCCTAACCCTAACCGAAACCCTAACCCTAACCCTAACCCTAACCCTTACCCTAACCCTAACCCTAAACCTAAACCTAACCCTAACCCAAACCATAACCCTAACCCTAACCCAAAACCTAACTCTAACCCAAACCCTAACACTAACCCAAACCTTAACTCTACCCCTAATCCAAACCAAACCCTCAAACTAACACTAACTCTAAACCTGACCCTAACCCTAACCCTAATCCTAACAATAAGCGAAAACCTCACCCTAACCTAAACCCTAACCGTAACCCTAACCCTAAACGTAAAAAAAATCCCTAACCCTAAGCCTAATCCAAACCAAAACCCAAACATGAACACTAACACTAACCCCAAACCAAATTCTAACCCAAACCATTACCCCTAACCCATAAAACCGAACCCTAGACCTAAACCTAACCAAAAACCAAGCCCTAACCCTAACACTAAACCTAACCGTAACCCTAACCCTAACCCTAACCGAAACCGTAACCCTAATCGTAATCCTATCCCTAACCCTAACCCTAACCCTAACCCTAACCCTAACCCAAACACTAACGCTAACCCTAACCTAACCCTAACCAAAACCATAACCCTAACCCTAACCCTAAACCTAACCCTAACCCTAGAACAAACACAGAACCTCACCCTAAACCTAACCCTAACCCAAACCTTACCTTAACCCTAACCCTAACCAAAACTGTAACCCTAACCCTAACCCTAACCGAAACCGTAACCCTAATCGTAATCCTATCCCTAACCCTAACCCTAACCCTAACCCTAACCCTAACCCAAACACTAACGCTAACCCTAACCTAACCCTAACCCAAACCATAACCCTAATCCTAACCCTAAACCTAACCCTAACGCTAAAACAAACACAGAACCTCACCCTAAACCTAACCCTAACCCAAACCTTACCCTAACCCTAACCCTAACCAAAACTGTAACCCTAACCCTAACCCTAACCATAACCATAACCGTAACCCTAACCCAAACCTAACCCTAACCCTATCCCAAAACCTAACCCTAACCCTAACACTAACCCTAACCATAACTCTACCCCTAATCCAAACCCAAACCCTCACAAAAACACTAACTCTGAACCTAACCCTAACCCTAATCCTAATCCTAACCGTAACCTTCAACCTTCACCCTAATCTAAACCCTAACCCTAACCCTAAACCTAACCGTAACACAAACCCTAACACTAACCCTAAACCAAACCCTAACCCTAACCGTAATCCTAACCCAAAACCTAACCCAAACCCTAACACTAACCCTAACTCAAACCCTAACCCTAACCCTAACCCTAATCTTAACCCTAACCCTCACCCTAAACCTAACCCTAATGCTAACCCTAACCCTAACCCTAATCCTAACCCTAAACATAACCCTAACCCTAACCCTAATGCTAACTGAAAACCTAAAATTAACCCTAAAACTCAGCCTAATCCTAACCCAAACCCTACCCTAAGCCTAACCCTAACCCTAACCCAAACGCTAATTATAAACCTAACCCAACCCCAAACACTAAGCCTAACGCTAACCCTAAACCTAACCCTAACCCTAACCCTAACGTTAACCCAAACCCAAACCCTAACCCTAAACCTAACCCTAACCGTAACCCAAACCCTAACCCTAGCGCTAACCCTAACCCTAACCCTAACACTAATACTAACCCTAAACGTAACCCTAACCCTAACCCTAACCCTAACCCTAACCGAAAACCTAAACCTAACTCTTACCCTAACCCTAACCCTAACCCAAACCCTAATCCTAATCCTAAAACTAATCCTAACCCAAACCCTAACCCTAAAGTTAACCCTAACCCTAACCCAAAAACTAACATTAACACTAACCCTAACCCTAACGAAAACACTAACCCTAACTCTAACCCTAACCCTAACCCTAACCCAAACCCTAACCCTAACCCTAATCATAACCCAAAACCTAACCCAAACCCTAACACTAACCCTAACTCAAACCCTAACCATAACCCTAATTCAAACCCTAACCCTAACCCTAACCCTAACCCTAACCCAAACCCTAACCCTAAACCTAAACCTAAACCTAACCCTAACCATAAACCAAACCCTAACACTAACCCTAACCTTAACTCTACCCCTAATCCAAACCCAAACCCTGACATTAACAGTAACTCTAAACCTAACCCTAAACCTAACCCTAATCCTAACCCTAACCGAAACCCTCACCCTAACCTAAACCCTAACCCTAACCCTAACCCTAACTGTAACACAAACCCTAACTCTCACCCTAACCCTAACCCTAAACCTAACCCTAACCCTAATCCTAACCCAAAACCTAACCCAAACCCTAACACTAACCCTAACTCAAACCCTAACCCTAACCCTAACCCTAATTCAAAACCTAACCCTAACCCTAACCCAAACCCTAACCCTAACCCTAAACCTAACCCTAACCATAACCCAAACCCTAACACTAACCCTAAACTTAACTCTACCCCTATTCCAAACCCTAATCCTAACCCTAACCGAAACTCTCACCTTAACCTAAACCCTAACCCTAACCCAAACCCTAACACTAATCATAATCCTATCCCTAACCCTAACCCTAACCCTAACCATAACCCTAACCCTAACCCTAACCCAAACCTAAACATTAACACTAACCCTAACCTTAACTCTAATCCAAATCCAAACCCAAACCCTCACACTAATAGTAACTCTAAACCTAACCCTAACCCTAACCCTAATCCTAACACTAACCGAAAACCTCACCGTAACCTAAACCCTAACCCTAACTGTAACACAAACCCTAACCCCTAACCCTGAACCCTAACCCTAACCGTAACCCAAACCCTGAACTTAACCCTAACTCTAACCCTAACCCAAACCCTAAACCTAACCCTAACCCTAACCCTAACCTAATCATAACCCTAACCGAAACACTGACCCTAACCCTAACCCTAACCCTTACCCTAACCCTAACCCTGAACCTAAACCTAACCCTAACCCTAACCCAAACCATAACCCTAACCCTAACCCAAAACCTAACTCTAACCCAAACCCTAACACTAACCCAAACCTTAACTCTACCCCTAATCCAAACCAAACCCTAAAACTAACACTAACTCTAAACCTAACCCTAACCCTAACACTAATGCTAACACTAACCGAAAACCTCACCCTAACCTAAACCCTAACCCTAACCGTAACACAAACCCTAAACCTAACCCTAACCCTAACCCAAACCCTAACATTAACACTAACCCTAATCCAAAAGCTAATTCTAACCCTAACCATAACCCCTAACCCCTAACCCTGAACCCTAACCCTAACCCTAACCCAAACCCTGACAATAACCCTAACCCTAACCCTAATCCTAACCCTAACCCTTACCCAAAACCTAACCCTAACCCTAACCCTAACCTAATCCTAACCCTAACCGAAACCCTAACCCTAACCCTAACCCTAACCCTTACCCTAACCCTAACCCTAAACCTAAACCTAACCCTAACCCAAACCATAACCCTAACCCTAACCCAAAACCTAACTCTAACCCAAACCCTAACACTAACCCAAACCTTAACTCTACCCCTAATCCAAACCAAACCCTCAAACTAACACTAACTCTAAACCTGACCCTAACCCTAACCCTAATCCTAACTCTAAGCGAAAACCTCACCCTAACCTAAACCCTAACCGTAACCCTAACCCTAAACGTAAAAAAAATCCCTAACCCTAAGCCTAATCCAAACCAAAACCCAAACATGAACACTAACCCTAACCCCAAACCAAATTCTAACCCAAACCATTACCCCTAACCCATAAAACCGAACCCTAAACCTAAACCTAACCAAAACCCTAACCCTAACCCTAACGCTAACCCTAACCGTAACCCTAACCCTAACCCTAACCGAAACCATAACCCTAATCGTAATCCTATCCCTAACCCTAACCCTAACCCTAACCCTAACCCTAACCCAAACACTAACGCTAACCCTAACCTAACCCTAACCCAAACCATAACCCTAACCCTAACCCTAAACCTAACCCTAACCCTAGAACAAACACAGAACCTCACCCTAAACCTAACCCTAACCCAAACCTTACCTTAACCCTAACCCTAAGCAAAACTGTAACCCTAACCCTAACCCTAACCATAACCATAACCGTAACCCTAACCCAAACCTAACCCTAACCCTATCCCAAAACCTAACCCTAACCCTAACACTAACCCTAACCATAACTCTACCCCTAATCCAAACCCAAACCCTCACAAAAACACTAACTCTGAACCTAACCCTAACCCTAATCCTAATCCTAACCCTAACCTTCAACCTTCACCCTAATCTAAACCCTAACCCTAACCCTAAACCTAACCGTAACACAAACCCTAACACTAACCCTAAACCAAACCCTAACCCTAACCGTAATCCTAACCCAAAACCTAACCCAAACCCTAACACTAACCCTAACTCAAACCCTAACCCTAACCCTAACCCTAATCTTAACCCTAACCCTCACTCTAAACCTAACCCTAATGCTAACCCTAACCCTAACCCTAATCCTAACCCTAAACATAACCCTAACCCTAACCCTAATGCTAACTGAAAACCTAAAATTAACCCTAAAACTCAGCCTAATCCTAACCCAAACCCTACCCTAAGCCTAACCCTAACCCTAACCCAAACGCTAATCCTAAACCTAACCCAAACCCAAACACTAAGCCTAACGCTAACCCTAAACCTAACCCTAACCCTAACCCTAACGTTAACCCAAACCCAAACCCTAACCCTAAACCTAACCCTAACCGTAACCCAAACCCTTACCCTAGGGCTAACCCTAAACCTAACCCTAACCCTAACCCTAACACTAATACTAACCCTAAACGTAACCCTAACCCTAACCCTAACCCTAACCGAAAACCTAAACCTAACACTTACCCTAACGCTAACCCTAACCCAAACCCTAATCCTAATCCTAAAACTAATCCTAACCCAAACCCTAACCCTAAAGTTAACCCTAACCCTAACCCAAAAACTAACATTAACACTAACCCTAACCCTAACGAAAACACTAACCCTAACTCTAACCCTAACCCTAACCCTAACCCAAACCCTAACCCTAACCCTAATCCTAACCCAAAACCTAACCCAAACCCTAACACTAACCCTAACTCAAACCCTAACCATAACCCTAATTCAAACCCTAACCCCAACCCTAACCCTAACCCAAACCCTAATCCTAAACCTAAA
>JAJHUQ010000061.1:2000000-2015000 GCA_035773235.1 Eospalax fontanierii | reverse complement strand
TAACCCTAACCCTAAGCCTAATCCTAACCCAAACCCTAACACTAACCCGAAACCTAACCCAAACCCTAACCCTAACCCTAACCCTAACCCTAACCAAAACACTAACAATAACGCTAACCCTAACCCTAATCCTAACCCTAACCCTTACCCAAAACCTAACCCTATCCCTAACTATAACCCCTAACCCCTAACCCCGAATCCTAACCCTAAACCTAAACCAAACCCTAACACTAATCCTAATCCTAACCCTCACCCTAAACCTAACCCTAACCCCAACCCAAACCGTAACCCTAAACATAACCCTAAACCTAACCCTAACCCAAACCGTAAACCTAATCGTAATCCTATCCCTAACCCTAACCCTAAACCTAACCCTAACCCTAACCCAAACACTAACCCTAACCCTAACCCTAACCCTAACCCTAACCCTAAACCAAACCCTAACCCTAACCCTAACCCTAAACCTAACCCTAAAACAAACACAGAACCTCAACCTAAACCTAACCTTAACCCTAACCCAAACCTTACCCTAACCCTAACCCTAACAAAAACTGTAACCCTAACCCTAACCCTAACCCAAAACCTAACCCTAACCATAATCCAAAACCTAATCCTAACCCGAACACAAACCGTAACACAAAACCTAACCCTAACCGAAACCCTAACAATAACCCTAACCCTAACCCTAACCCTAACCCTAAACCTAAACCTAACCCTAACCCTAAGCCTAATCCTAACCCAAACGCTAACACTAACCCGAAAAATAACCCAAACCCTAACCCTAACCCTAACCTTAACCCTAACCAAAACACTAACAATAACGCTAACCCTAACCCTAATCCTAACCCTAACCCTTACCCAAAACCTAACCCTATCCCTAACTATAACCCCTAACCCCTAACCCCGAATCCTAACCCTAAACCTAAACCAAACCCTAACCCTAATCCTAATCCTAACCCTCACCCTAAACCTAACCCTAACCCCAACCCAAACCGTAACCCTAAACATAACCCTAACCCTAACCCTAACCCAAACCGTAACCCTAATCCTAATCCTATCCCTAACCCTAACCCTAAACCTAACCCTAACCCTAATCCAAACACTAATCCTAACCCTAACCCTAACCCTAAACCAAACCCTAACCCTAACCCTAACCCTAAACCTAACCCTAAAACAAACACAGAACCTCAACCTAAACCTAACCTTAACCCTAACCCAAACCTTACCCTAACCCTAACCCTAACAAAAACTGTAACCCTAACCCTAACCCTAACCCTAACCCAAAACCTAACCCTAACCATAACCCAAAACCTAATCCTAACCCTAACCCAAACCCTAACACAAAACCTAACCCTAACCGTAACCCAAAACCTAATTCTAACCCTAACCCAAATCCTAACACTAACCCTAACATTAACTCTACCCCTAATCCAAACCCAAACTCTCACACTAACACTAACTCTGAACCTAACCCTAACCCTAATCTTAATCCTAACCCTAACCGAAACCCTCATCCTAATCTAAACCCTAACCCTAACCCTAAACCTAACCGTAACACAAACCCTAACACTAAACCTAACCCAAACCCTAACCCTAACCCTAATCCTAACCAAAAACCTAAACCAAACCCTAACACTAACCCTAACTCAAACCCTAAACCTAACCCTAACCCTAATCCTAACCCTATCCCTCACGCTAAACCTAATCCTAATGCTAACCCTAACCCTAAACCTAATCCTAACCCTAAACATAACCCTATCCCTAAACCTAACCCTAACCGAAAACCTAAAATTAACCCTAAACCTCAGCCTAATCCTAACCCAAACCCTAACCCTAAGCCTAACCCTAACCCTAACTCAAACCCTAATCCTAACCCTAACCCTAACCCAAACCCTAACCCTAACGCTAACCCTAAACCTAACCCTAACCCTAACCCTAACGTTTACCCAAACCCAAACCCCAGCCCGAAACCCAAATCTAACCCTAACCCAAACCCTAACCCTAACGCTAACCCTAAACCTAACCCTAACACTAATACAAATCCTAAACATAAACCTAAACCTAAACCTAACCGAAAACCTAAACCTAATTCTTACCCTAACCCTAACCCTAACCCAAACCCTAATCCTAACCCTAAAACTAATCCTTACCCAAACCCTAAACCTAAAGATAACCCTAACCCTAACCCAAACACTAACACAAACGCTAACCCTAACCCTAAAAAAACCCTAACCCTAACTCTAACCCTAACACTAACCCTAACCCAAACCCTAACCCTAACCCTATTCCTAACCCAAAACCTAACCCAAACCCTAACACTAACCCTAACTCAAACCCTAACCCTAACCCTAACCCTAATTCAAACCCTAACCCTAAACCTAACCCAAACCCTAACCCAAACCCTAACCCTAACCCTAACCCTAAGGCTAACCCTAAACATAACCAAAACCCTAACACTAACCCTAACCTTAACTCTACCCCTAATCCAAATCCAAACACTCACACTAACAGTAACTCTAAACCTAACCCTAAACCTAAACCTAATCCTAACCCTAACCGAAACCCTCACCCTAACCTAAACCCTAACCCTAACCCTAACCGTAACGGAAACCCTAACCCTCACCCTAATCCTAACCCTAAACCTAACCCTAATCCAAAAGCTAACCCTAACCCTAACTCAAACCCTAACACTAACCCTAAACTTAACTCTACCCCAAATCCAAACTCAAACCCTCACACTAACAGTAACTCTAAACCTAACCCTAACCCTACCCCTAATCCTAACACTAACCGAACCCCTCACCCTAACCTACACACTACCCCTAACCCTAACACTAACCGTAACACAAAAACTAACCCTAACCCTAACCCTAAGGCAAACCCTAACATTAACACTTACCCTAACCCAAAAGCTAATTCTAACCCTAACCATAACGCCTAACCCCTAAACCTGAACCCTAACCCTAACCATTAACCAAATGCTAAACTTTACCCTAACCCTAACCCTAAACCTAACCCTAACCCTTACCCTAACCTAACCCTAACCCTAACCGAAACCCTAACCCTAACCCTAAACCTAACCCTTACCCTAACCCTAAACCTAAACCTAAACCTATCTCTAACCCTAAGCCTAATCCTAACCCAAAACCTAACACTAACCCTAACCCTAACCCAAACCTTAACCCTAACCCTAAACCTAACCCTAACCAAAACCCTAACAATAACGCTAACCCTAATCCTAAGCCTAACACAAACCCTAACAATAACCATAACCATAACCCTAATCTTAACCCTAACCCTTACCGAAAACCTAACCCTAACCCTAACAATAACCCCTAACCCCTCACCCCGAATCCTTACCCTAATCCTAATCCAAACCCTAACCCTAATCCTAACCCTAACCCTCACCCTAAACCCAACCCTAACCCTAACCCAAATCAAAACCATAACCGTAACCCTAACCCTAACCCTAAAACAAACCGTAACCCTAATCGTAACCCTATCCCTAACCCTAACCCTAACCCTAACCCTAACCCAAACACTAAAGCTAACCCTAACCCTAACCCTAACCCAAACCATAACCCTAACCCTAACCCTAAACCTAACGCTAAAACAAACACAGAACCTCACCCTAAACCTAACCCTAACCCTAACCAAAACCTTACCCTAACCCTAACCCTAACCAAAATTGTAACCCTAACCCTAACCATTACCGTAACCCTAACCCAAAACCTAACCCTAACCCTATCCCTAAACCTAACTCTAACCCTAACACAAACCCTAACACTAACCCTAACCATAACTCTACCCCTAATCCAAACCCAAACCCTCACAAAAACACTAAATCTGAACCCAACCCTCACCCTAATCCTAATCCTAACCCTAACCTGAAACCTTAACCATAATGTAAACCCTAACGCTAACCCTAAACTTAACCGTAACACAAACCCTAACACTAACCCTAAACCAAACCCTAACCCTAACCCTAATCCTAACCCAAAACCTAACCCAAACCCTAACACTAACCCTAACTCAAACCCTAACCCTAACCCTAACCCTAACCCTAATCTTAACCCTAACCCTCACCCTTAACCTAACCCTAATGCTAACCCTAACCCTAAACCTAACCCTAACCCTAAACATAACCCTAACACTAAACCTAATGCTAACCGAAAACGTAAAATTAACCCTAAACCTCAGCCTAATCCTAACCCTAAGCCTAACACTAACCCTAACCCAAACCCTAATCCTAACCCTAACCCAAACCCAAACCCTAACCCTAACGCTAACCCTAAACCTAACACTAACCCTAACCCTAACGTTAACCCAAACCCAAACCCTAACCCTAAACCTAACCCTAACCGTAACCCAAACCCTAACCCTAGCGCTAACCCTAAACCTAACCCTAACCCTAACCCTAACACTAATACTAACCCCAAACATAACCCTAACCCTAACCCTAACCCTAACCGAAAACTTAAACCTAACTCTTACCCTAACCCTAACCCTAACCCAAACCCTAATCCTAATCCTAAAACTAATCCTAACCCAAACCCTAACCCTAAAGTTAACCCTAACCCTAACCCAAACCCTAACATTAACGCTAACCCTAACCCTAACGAAAACACTAACCCTAACCCTAACCCTAACCCTAAACCAAACCCTAACCCTAACCCTAATCCTAACCCAAAACCTAACCCAAACCCTAACACTAACCCTAACTCAAACCCTAACCCTAACCCTAATTCAAACCCTAACCCTAACCCTAACCCTAACCCAAACCCTAACCCTAAACCTAAACCTAAACCTAACCCTAACCATAACCCAAACCCTAACACTAACCCTAACCTTAACTCTACCGCTAATCCAAACCCAAACCCTCACATTAACAGTAACTCTAAACCTAACCCTAAACCTAACCCTAATCCTAACCCTAACCGAAACCCTCACCCTAACCTAAACCCTAACCCTAACCCTAACCCTAACCGTAACACAAACCCTAACTCTCACCCTAACCCTAACCCTAACCCTAACCCTAACCCAAAACCTAACCCTAACCCTAACTGAAACCCTAACACTAACCCTAACCTTAACTCTACCCCAAATCCAAACCCAAACCCTCACACTAACAGTAACTCTAAACCTAACCCTAACCCTAAACCTAATCCTAACCGTAACACAAACCCTAACCCTAACCCTAACCCAAACCCTAAGATTAACACTAACCCTAATCCAAAAGCTAATTCTAACCCTAACCATAACCCCTAACCCCTAACCCTGAAGCCTAACCCTAACCCTAACCCAAACCCTAAAATTAACCCTAACCCTAACTCAAACCCTAAACCTAACCCTAACCCTAACCCTAACCTAACCCTAACCCTAACCGAATCCCTATCCCTAACCCTAACCAAAACCCTAACCCTAACCCTAACCCTAAACCTAAACCTAAACCTAACAATAACCCTAAGGCTAATCCTAACCCAAACCCTGACACTAACCCTAACCCGAACCCAAACCCTAACCCTAACCCTAACCAAAACCCTAACAATAACGCTAACCCTAATCCTAACCCTAACACAAACCCTAACAATAACCCTAACCCTAACCCTAATCCTAACCCTAACCCTTACCCAAAACCTAACCCTAAACCTAACTATAACCCCTAACCCAGAAACCCGAATCCTAACCCTTAACCTAAACCAAAGCCTAACCCTAATCCTAACCCTAACCCTCACCCTAAACATAACCCTAACGATAACCCTAACCGTAACCCTAATCCTAACCCTAAATATAACCCTAACCCTAAACCTAACCCTAACCGAAATCCTAAAACTAACCCTAACCCTAAGCCTAATCCTAACCCAAACCATAACCCTAACCCTAACCGAAACCCTAATCCTAACCCTAAACCTAACCCAAACCCTAACCTAACGCTAACCCTAAACCTAACCCTAACCCTAACACTAACGTTAACCTAAACCCAAACCCTAATCCTAACCCTAACCCTAATCCTGACCCAAACCCTAACCCTAAAGTTAACCCTAACCCTAACCCAAACCCTAACCCTAACCCTAACCCAAACCCTAAGATTAACACTAACCCTAATCCAAAAGCTAATTCTAACCCTAACCATAACCCCTAACCCCTAACCCTGAAGCCTAACCCTAACCCTAACCCAAACCCTAAACTTAACCCTAACCCTAACTCAAACCCTAAACCTAACCCAAACCCTAACCCTCACCCTAACCCTAAACCTAAACCTAACCCTAACCATAACCCAAACCCTAACACTAACCCTAAACTTAACTCTACCCCTAATCCAAACCCAAACCATCACATTAACAGTAACTCTAAACCTAACCCTAAACCTAACCCTAATCCTAACCCTAACCGAAACCCTCACCCTAACCTAAACCCTAACCCTCACCTTAACCCTAACCCTAACCCTAACCCAAAACCTAACCCCAACCCTAACTCAAACCCTAACACCAACCCTAAACATAACGCTACCCCAAATCCAAACTCAAACCCACACACTAACAGTAACTCTAAACCTAACCCTAACCCTAACCCTAATCCTAACCGTAACACAAACCGTAACCCTAACCCTAACTCAAAGCCTAAGATTAACACTAACCCTAAGCCAAAAGCTAATTATAACCCTAACCATAACCCCTAACCCATAACCCTGAACCCTAACCCTAACCCTAACCCAAACCCTAACCTTAACCCTAACCCTAACTCAAACCCTAAACCTAACCCTAACCCTAACCCTAACCTAACCCTAACCCTAAATGAAACCCTAACCCTAACCCAAACCCTAACCCTTACCCTAAGCCTAAACCTAACCAAAACCCTAACAATAACGCTAACCCTAATCCTAACCCTAACACAAACCCTAACAATAACCCTAACCCTAACCCTAATCCTAACCCTAACCCTTACCCAAAACCTAACCCTAAACCTAACTATAATCCCTAACCCCTAAACCCGAATCCTAACCCTTAACCTAAACCAAACCCTAACCCTAATCCTAAACCTAACCCTCACCCTAAACATAACCCTAACGCTAACCCTAACCGTAACCCTAATCCTAACCCTAAACATAACCCTAACCCTAAACCTAACCCTAACCGAAAACCTAAAACTAACCCTAACCCTAACCCTAAACCTAACCCAAACCGTAACCCTAATCGTAATCCTATCCCTAACCCTAACTCTAACCCTAAACCTAACCCTAACCCTAACCCTAACCCTAATCCTAACCGTAACACAAACCCTAACCCTATCCCTAACCCAAACCCTAACATTAACACTAATCCTAAGCCAAAAGCTAATTCTAACCCTAACAATAACACCTAACCCCTAACCCTGAACCCTACCCTAACCCTAACCCAAACCCTAAGCTTAACCCTAACCCTAACCCAAACCCTAAACATAACCCTAACCCTAACCCTAACCTAACCCTAACCCTTACCGAAAGCCTAACCCTAACCCTAACCCTAAACCTAAACCTAAACCTAAACCTAAACCTAACCCTAAGCCTAATCTTAACCCAAATCCTAACACTAACCCTAACCCTAAACCAAACCCTAACCCTAACCCTAACCCTAACCCTAACCAAAACCCTAACAATAACGCTAACCCTATTCCTAACCCTAACACAAACCCGAACAATAACCCTAACCCTAACCCTAATCCTAACCCTAACCCTTACCCAAAACCTAACCCTAAACCTAACTATAATCCCTAACCCCTAAACCCGAATCCTAACACTTAACCTAAACCAAACCCTAACCCTAATCCTAACCCTAACCCTCACCCTAAACATAACCCTAACGCTAAACCTAACCCTAACCCTAATCCTAACCCTAAACATAACCCTAACCCTAAACCTAACCCTAACCGAAAACCTAAAACTAACCCTAACCCTAAGCCTAATCCCAACCCAAACCATAACCCTAACCCTAATCCTAACCCTAACCCAAACCCTAATTCTAACCCTAACCCTAAACCAAACCCTAACCCTAACGCTAACCCTAAACCTAACCCTAACCCTAACACTAACGTTAACCCAAACCCAAACCCTAATCCTAACTCTAACCCTAATCCTGACCCAAACCCTAACCCTAACGTTAACCGTAACCCTAACCCAAACTCTAACACTAACCCTAACCCTAACCCTAAACCTAACCCTAAACATAACCCTAAACCTAACCCTAACACTAATCCAAACCCTAACCCTAAACCTAACCAAAACCCTAATCATAATCCTATCGCTAACGCTAACCCTAACCCTAACGATAAAACTAACCCTAACGCAAACCCTAAACCTAACCCTACCCCTAACCCTACCGGAAACCTAAACCTAACTCTAACCCTAACCCTAACCCTAACCCAAACCCTAATCCTAAACCTAACCCTAACCCTAACCCTAATCCTAACTCTAAGCGAAACCCTCATCCTAACGTAAACCCTAACCGTAACCCTAACACTAACCGTAACAAAAACCCCTAACCCTAAGCCTAACCCTAACCAAAACAAAAACATGAACACTAACCCTAACCCAAAACCTAATTCTAACCCAAACCATAACCCGTAACCCATAACCCCGAACCCTAAACCTAACCCTAACCAAAACCCTAACCCTAAACCTAACCCTAACCCTAACCCAAACCATAACCCTAACCCTAACCCAAAACCTAACCCTAACACAAACCCTAATCCTAAAACTTACCCTAATGCTAACCCAAACCCTAAGCTTAAAGCTGACAATAACCCTAGCCCTAACCCTAACCCGAACCCTAAACCTAACGTTAACCGAAACCCAAATCCTAACCCTAACCATAAACCAACCCCTAACCCTAACCCAAACCCTAATCCTAACTCTAAACCTAACCCTAACCCTAACCCAAACGCAAAACCTAACCGTAACTCTGACACTAACCCTAACACAATCCCTATCCCTGCAACTAACCCTATCCCTAACCCTAAACCAAACCTTACCCTAACCCTAACCCTAACCCAAACCGTAACCCTAACCCTAACCCTAACCCTTACCTAAACCCTAACCCGATTCGTAATCCTATCCCTAACCCTAAACCTAACCCTAACCCTAACTCTAACCCAAACACTAAACCTAACCCTAACCTTAACCCTAACCCAAACCATAACCCTAACCCTAACCCTAAACCTAACCCTAAACCATACACAAAACCTCACCCCAAACCTAACCCTATCCCTAACCCAAACCTTACCCTAACCCTAACCACTAAACGCGAATCCTAACCCTTAACCTAAACCAAACCCTAACCCTAATCCTAACGCTAACCCTCACCCTAAACATAACCCTAACGCTAACCCTAACCGTAACCCTAATCCTAACCCTAAACATAACCCTAACCCTAACCCTAACCGTAACGGAAACCCTAACCCTCACCCTAACCCTAACCCTAAACCTAACCCTAATCCAAAACCTAACCCTAACCCTAACTCAAACCCTAACACTAACCCTAAACTTAACTCTACCCCAAATCCAAACTCAAACCCTCACACTAACAGTAACTCTAAACCTAACCCTAACCCTAACCCTAATCCTAACACTAACCGAAACCCTCACCCTAACCTAAAACCTAACCCTAACCCTAACCCTAAGGCAAACCCTAACATTAACACTTACCCTACCCCAAAAGCTAATTCTAACCCTAACCATAACGCCTAACCCCTAAACCTGAACCCTAACCCTAACCCTAACCCAAACGCTAAACTTAACCCTAACCCTAACCCAAACCCTAAACCTAACCCTAACCCTTACCCTAACCTAACCCTAACCCTAACCGAAACCCTAACCCTAACCCTAATCCTAACCCTAACCCTAACCCTAAACCTAAACCTAAACCTATCCCAAACCCTAAGCATAATCCTAACCCAAACCCTAACACTAACCCTAACCCTAACCCAAACCGTAACCCTAACCCTAACCCGAACAATAACGCTAACACTAATCCTAACCCTAACACAAACCCTAACAATAACCATAACCCTAACCCTAATCCAAACCCTAACCCTTACCGAAAACGTAACCCTAACCCTAACAATAACCCCTAACCCCTAACCCCGAATCCTAACCCTAAACCTAAACCAAACCCTAACCCTAATCCTAACCCTAACCCTCACCCTAAACCTAACCCTAACCCTAACCCAAACCAAAACACTAACCGTAACCCTTACCCTAACCCAAACCGTAACCCTATTCGAAACCCTAACCCTAACAATAACCCCTAACCCCTAACCCCGAATCCTATCCCTAACCCTAACCCTAAACCTAACCCTAACCCTAACCCAAACACTAACGCTAACCCTAACCTAACCCAAACCCAAACCATAACCCTAACCCTAACCCTAAACCTAACCCTAAAACAAACACAGAACCTCACCCTAAACCTAACCCTAACCCAAACCTTACCCTAACCCTAACCCTAACCAAAACTTTAACCCTAACCCTAACCCTAACCCTAACCATAACCGTAACCCTAACCCAAACCAAACCCTAACCCTATCCCAAAACCTAACCCTAACCTTAACACAAACCCTAACACTAACCCTAACCATAACTCTACCCTTAATCCAAACCCAAACCCTCACAAAAACACTAACTCTGAACCTAACCCTAACCCTAATCCTAATCCTAACCCTAACCTTCAACCTTCACCCTAATCGAAACCCTAACCCTAACCCTAAACCTAACCGTAACACAAACCCTAACACTAACCCTAAACCAAACCCTAACCCTAACCGTAATCCTAACCCAAAACCTAACCCAAACCCTAACACTAACCCTAACTCAAACCCTAACCCTAACCCTAACCCTAATCTTAACCCTAACCCTCACCCTAAACCTAACCCTAATGCTAACCCTAACCCTAACCCTAATCCTAACCCTAAACATAACCCTAACCCTAAACCTAATGCTAACCGAAAACCTAAAATTAACCCTAAACCTCAGCCTAACCCTAACCCTAACTCAAACGCTAATCCTAACCCTAACCCAAACCCAAACCCTAAGCCTAACGCTAACCCTAAACCTAACCCTAACCCTAAACCTAACGTTAACCCAAACCCAAACCCTAACCCTAAACCTAACACTAAAAGTAACCCAAACCCTAACCCTAGCGCTAACCCTAAACCTAACCCTAACCCTAACCCTAACACTAATACTAACCCTAAACGTAACCCTAACCCTAACCCTAACCCTAACCGAAAACCTTAACCTAACTCTTACCCTAACCCTAACCCTAACCCAAACCCTAATCCTAATCCTAAAACTAATCCTAACCCAAACCCTAATCCTAAAGTTAACCCTAACCCTAACCCAAAAACTAACATTAACACTAACCCTAACCCTAACGAAAACACTAACCCTAACTCTAACCCTAACCCTAACCCTAACCCAAACCCTAACTCTAACCCTAATCCTAACCCAAAACCTAACCCAAACCCTAACACTAACCCTAACTCAAACCCTAACCCTAACCCTAATTCAAACCCTAACCCTAACCCTAACCCTAACCCAAACCCTAACCCTAAACCTAAACCTAACCTAACCCTAACCATAAACCAAACCCTAACACTAACCCTAACCTTAACTCTACCCCTAATCCAAACCCAAACCCTGACATTAACAGTAACTCTAAACCTAACCCTAAACCTAACCCTAATCCTAACCCTAACCGAAACCCTCACCCTAACCTAAACCCTAACCCTAACCCTAACCCTAACTGTAACACAAACCCTAACTCTCACCCTAACCCTAACCCTAACCCTAACCCTAACCCTAAACCTAATCCTAAGCCAAAACCTAACCCAAACCCTTACACTAACCCTAACTCAAACCCTAACCCTAACCCTAATTCAAACCCTAATCCTAACCCTAACCGTAACCCAAACCCTAACCCTAACCCTAAACCTAACCCTAACCATAACCCAAACCCTAACACTAACCCTAACCTTAACTCTATCCCTGTTCCAAACCCAAACCCTCACACTAACAGTAACTCTAAAACTAACCCTAAACCTAACCCTAATCCTAACCCTAACCGAAACCCTCAACTTAACCTAAACCCTAACCCTAACCCAAACCCTAACCCTAATCATAATCCTATCCCTAACCCTAACCCTAACCCTAACCCTAACGCTAACCATAACCCTAACCCTAACCCTAACCCAAACCCAAACATTAATACTAACCCTAACCTTAACTCTAATCCAAATCCAAACCCAAACCCTCACACTAACAGTAACTCTAAACCTAACCCTAACCCTAACCCTAATCCTAACACTAACCGAAAACCTCACCCTAACCTAAAACCTAACCCTAACTGTAACACAAACCCTAACCCCTAACCCTGAACCCTAACCCTAACCCTAACCCAAACCCTGAACTTAACCCTAACCCTAACCCTAATCCTAACCCAAACCCTAAACCTAACCCTAACCTAACCCTAACCTAATCATAACCCTAACCGAAACACTAACCCAAACCCTAACCCTAACCCTTACCCTAACCCTAACCCTAAACCTAAACTTAACCCTAACCCTAACCCAAACCATAACCCTAACCCTAACCTAAAACCTAACTCTAACCCAAACCCTAACACTAACCCAAACCTTAACTCTACCCCTAATCCAAACCAAACCCTAAAACTAACACTAACTCTAAACCTAACCCTAACCCTAACCCTAATGCTAACACTAACCGAAAACCTCACCCTAACCTAAACCATAACCCTAACCGTAACACAAACCCTAAACCTAACCCTAACCCTAACCCAAACCCTAACATTAACACTAACCCTAATCCAAAAGCTAATTCTAACCCTAACCATAACCCCTAACCCCTTACCCTGAACCCTAACCCTAACCCTAACCCAAACCCTGAACTTAACCCTAACCCTAACCCTAACCCTAACCCAAACCCTAAACCTAACCCTAACCTAATCCTAACCCTAACCGAAACCCTAACCCTAACCTTAACCCTAACCCTTACCCTAACCCTAACCCTAAACCTAAACCTAACCCTAACCCTAACCCAAACCATAACCCTAACCCTAAGCCAAAACCTAACTCTAACCCAAACCCTAACACTAACCCAAACTTTAACTCTACCCCTAATACAAACCAAACCCTCAAACTAACACTAACTCTAAACCTGGCCCTAACCCTAACCCTAATTCTAACTCTAAGCGAAACCCTCACCCTAACCTAATCCCTAACCGTCACCCTAACCCTAACCGTTACAAAAATCCCTATCCCTAAGCATAATCCTAACCAACACCCACACATGTACACTAACCTAACCCCAAACCTAATTCTAACTCAAACCATTACCCCTAACCCATAAAACCGAACCCTAAACCTAACCCTAACCAAAACCATAACCCTAAACCTAACGCTAACCCTAACCCAAACCATAACCCTAACCCTAACCCACAACCTAACCCTAACACAGACCTAATCCTAAACCTTACACTAATCCTAACCCAAACCCTAACCCTAACGCTAACATTAACACTAACCCTAACCCTAACCCAAAACCTAACGTTAACCCAAATTCAAATCCTAACCCTAACCATAAACCTAACCCTAACCCTAACCCAAACCCTACTCCTAACTCTAAACCTAACCCTAACCCTAACCCAAACGCAAACAATAACCCTAACACTAATCCTAACACAATCCCTAACCCTGAACCTAACCCTAACCCTAACCCTAAACCAAACCTTATCATAACCCTAACCTTAACACAAACCCTTACCCTAATCGTAATCCTATCGCTAACCCTAACCCTATCCCTAACCCTAACCCAAACACTAACCCTAACCCTAACCCTAACCCTAACCCAAACCGTAACCCTAACCCTAACCCTAAACCTAACCCTAAACCAAACACAAAACCTCACCCAAAACCTAACCCTAACCCTAAAACAAACCTTACCCTAACCCTAACCCTAACCAAAACTGTAACCCTAACCCTAACCCTAACCCTAACGCTAACCCTAACCTTAACCCTAACCCAAAACCTAACCCTAACACTAACCCAAAACCACACCCTAACCCTACCCCTAACCCTAACCTTAAATCTACCCCTAATCCAAACCCAAACCTAACACTAACACTAACTCTGAACCTAACCCTAACCCTAATCCTAATCCTAACCCTAACCGAAACCCTCACCCTAATATAAACCCTAACCCTAACCCTAAACCTAACCGTAACACAAACCCTAACACTAACCCTAACTCAAACCCTAACCCTAAACCTAACCCTAACCCTAAACCTAACCGTAACACAAACCCTAACACTAACCCTAACTCAAACCCTAACCCTAAACCTAACCCTATCCCTAAACCTAACCCTAACCTAAACCCTAAAATTAATCCTAACCCTCAGCCTAATCCTAACCCAAACCCTAACCCTAAGCCTAACCCTAACCCTAACCCAAACCCTAATCCTAACCCTAACCCAAACCCAAACCCTAACCCTAACGCTAACCCTAAACCTAAAGCTAACCCTAACCCTAACGTTAACCCAAACCCAAACCCTAAACCTAACATTAACCCTAAACCTAACCCTAACCCTAACCCTAACACTAATACTAACCCTAAACATAATCCTAACCCTAAACCTATCCCTAACTGAAAACCTAAATCTAACTCCTACCCTAACCCTAACCCTAACCCTAACCCTAACCCTAACCCTAAAGTTAACCCTAACTCTAACCCAAACCCTAACACTAACGCTAACCCTAAACCTAACCAAAACACTAACCCTAACTCTAACCCTAACCCTAACCCTAACCCAAACCCTAACCCTAACCCTAATCCTAACCCAAAACCAAACCCAAACCCTAACACTAAACCTAACTCAATCCCTAACTCTAACCCTAAACTTAATTCAAACCCTAACCCTAACCCTAACCCAAACCCTAACCCTAACCCTAACC
>JAJHUQ010000061.1:1982500-1995000 GCA_035773235.1 Eospalax fontanierii | reverse complement strand
CTAACCCTATCCCTAATCCTAACCCTAAACCTAACCCTAAGCCTAACCCTAACACTAACCCTAACACTAATCCAAACCCTAACCCTAAACCTAATCAAAACCCGAACCCTAAACCTAATCCTAACCCAAACCCTAACCCTAATCGTAATCCTATCCCTAACCCTAACCCTAACCCTAACCCTAACCCTAACCATAACCCTAACCCTAACCCAAACCCTAAACCTAACCCTAACCCTAACCCTAACCCTAACCGAAAACCTAAACCTAACTATAACCCTAACCCTAACCCTAACCCAATCCCTAATCATAAACCTAACCCTAATCCTAATCCAAACCCTAACCCTAAGTTTAACCCTAAACCTAACCCTAACCCAAACCCTAACACTAACCCTAACCCTAACCCTAACCCTGAATCTTACCCTAACCCTAACCCTAAACCAAACCTTACCCTTACCCTAACCCTAACCCAAACCGTAACCCTAACCCAAACCCTAATCCTAACCCAAACCCTAACCCTAATCATAATCCTATCCCTAACCCTAACCCTAACCCTAACCCTAACCTTAACCATAACCCTAACCCTAACCCTAACCCTAACCCAAACCCACACATTAACACTAACACTAACCTTAACTCTAATCCAAATCCAAACCCAAACCCTCACACTAACAGTAACTCTAAACCTAACCCTAACCCTAACCCTAATCCTAACACTAACCACAAACCTCACCATAACCTAAAACCTAACCCTAACCGTAACACAAACGCTAAAACTAACCCTAACCCTAACGCAAACCATAACATTAACACTAACCCTAACCCAAAAGCTAATTCTAACCCTAACCATAACCCCTAACCCCTAACCCTGAACCCTAACCCTAACCCTAACCCAAACCCTAAACGTAACCCTAACCCTAACCCTAACCCTAACGCAAACCCTAAACCTAACCCTAACCCTAACCCTAACCTAATCCTAACCCTAACCGAAACCCTAACCCTAACCCTAACCCTAACCCTAACCCTTACCCTAACCCTAACCCTAAACCTAAACCTAACCCTAACCCTAACCCAAACCATAACCCTAACCCTAACCCAAAACCTAACTCTAACCCAAACCCTAACACTAACGCAAACCTTAACTCTACCCCTAATCCAAACCAAACCCTCACACTAACACTAACTCTAAACCTAACCCGAACCCTAACCCTAATCCTAACTCTAAGCGAAACCCTCACCCTAACCTAAACCCTAACCGTAACCCTAACCCTAACCGTAACAAAAATTTCTAACCCTAAGCCTAACCCTAATCCAAACCCAAACATGAACACTAACCCTAACCCAAAACCTAATTCTAACCCAAATCATAACCCCTAACCCATAACCCCTAACCCTAAACATAACCCTAAGCAAAACCCTAACCCTAACCCTAACCCTAACCGAAACAATAACCCTAATCCTAACCCAAAACCTAACCCTAACACAAACCCTAAACCTAACCCAAACCCTAACCCTAACGCTAACAATAACCCTAACCCTAACTCTAACCCTAACCCAAAACCTAATCCTAACTCTAAACCTAACCCTAACCCTAACCCAAACGCAAACCCTAACTCTAACCCTAACACTAACCCGAACACAATCCCTAACCCTGAACCTAACCCTAACCCTAACCCTAAACCAAACCTTACCCTAACCCTAACCTTAACCCAAATCGTAACCCTAACTCTAACCCTAACCCTAACCCAAACCCTAACCCTAATCGTATTCCTATCCCTAACCATAACCCGAACCCTAACCCAAACACTAATTCTAACCCTAACCCTAACCCTAACCCAAACCATAACCCTAACCCTAACCCTAAACCTAACCCTAAACCAAACACAAAACCTCACCCTAAACCTAACCCTAACCCTAACCCAAACCCTAACCCTAAACCTAACCCTAAACCTAACCCAAACCCTAACCCTAAACCTAACCCTAACCCTAACAATAACCCAAACCCTAACACTAACCCTAACCTTACCTGTCCCCCTAATCCAAACCCAAACCCTCACTCTAACAGTAACTCTAAACCTAATCCTAAACCTAACCCTAATCCTAACACTAACCGAAAACCTCACCCTAACCTAAACCCTAACCATAACCCTAACCCTAACCGTAACACAAAACCTAACCCTCACACTAACCCTAACCTTAACCCTAACCATAACCCAAAACCTAACCCTAACCCTAACTCAAACCCTAACACTAACCCTAACCTTAACTCTAACCCAAATCTAAACCCAAACCTTCACACTTACAGTAACTCTAAACATAACTCTAACCCTAACCCTAATCCTAACACTAACCAAAAACCTCACCCTAACCTAAACCCTAACCCTAACGGTAACACAAACCCTAACCCTAACCCTAACCCTAACCCAAACCCTAACATTAACACTAACCCTAACCCAAAAGCTTATTCTAACCTTAACCATAACCCCTAACCCCTAATCCTGAACCCTAACCCTAACCCTAATCGAAACCCTAAACTTAACCCTAACCCTAATGCGAACCCTAAACCTAACCCTAACCCTAACCCTAACCTAACCCTAACCCTAAATGAAACCCTAACCCTAACCCTAACCCTAACCCTAACCCTAACCCTAACCCTAACCCTAAAGCTAAACCTAACCCCAACCCTAACCGAAAACCTAACCCTAACCCTAACCCTAACCCTAAACCTAAACCTAAACCTAACCCTAACCCTAAGACTAATCCTAACCCAAACCCTAAAACTAAACCTAACCCTAACCCAAACCCTAACCCTAAACGTAACCCTAATCCTAACAATAATGCTAACCCTAATCCTAACCCGAACACAAATCCTAACAATAACCCTAACCCTAACCCTAATCCTAACACTAACCCTTCCCCAAAACCTAACCCTAAACCTAACTATGACCCCTAACCTCTAATCCCGAATCCTAACCCTAAACCTAAACCAAACCCTAACCCTAATCCTAACCCTAACCCTCACCCTAAACATAACCCTAACGCTAACCCTAACCCTAACCTTAATCCAAACCCTAAACATAATCCTAACCCTAAACCTAACCCTAACCGAAAACGTAAAACTAACCCTAACCCTAAGCCTAATCCTAACCCAAACCATAACCCTAACCCTAACCCTAACACAAACCCTAATCCTAACCCTAACCCTAACCCAAACCCTAACCCTAACGCTAACCATAAACCTAACCCTAACCCTAACACTAACGTTAACCCAAAACCAAAACCTAATCCTAACCCTAACCCTAATCCTGAACCAAACCCTAACCCTAACGTTAACCCTACCCTAACCCATACCCTAACACTAACCCTAAACCTAACCCAAACCCTAACCCTAAACCTAACCCTAACACTAACCCTAACACTAACCCTAACACTAATCCAAACCCTAACCCTAAACCTAACCAAAACCCTACTCCTAAACCTAATCCTAACCCAAACCCTAACCCTAATCGTAATCCTATCCCTAACCCTAACCCTAACCCTAACGATAAAACTAACCCTAACCCAAACCCTAAATCTAACCCTAACGCTAACCGTAACTGAAAACCTAAACCTAACTCTAACCCTAACCCTAAACCTAACCCTAACCCAAACCCTAATCCTAAACCTAACCCTAATCCTAACCCAAACCCTAACACTAACCCTAAACCTAACCCTAACCCAAACCCTAAAGTTAACCCTAACCCTAACCCTAAACCAAACCCTAAACCTAACCCTAACCCTAACCCTAACCTAACCCTAATCCTAACCGAAACCCTAACCCTAACCCTAACCCTAACCCTAACCCTAAACCTAACCCTAACCCTAAACCTAAACCTAACCCTAACCCTAACCCAAACCATAACTCTAAAATTAACCCAAAACCTAACTGTAACCCATACCCTAACACTAACCCAAACCTTAACTCTACCCCTAATCCAAACCAAAGCCTCACACTAACACTAACTCTAAACCTAACCCTAACCCTAACCCTAATCCTAACTCTAAGTGAAACCCTCACCCTAACCTAAATCCTAACCGTAACCCTAACCCTAACCGTAACAAAAATCCCTAACCCTAAGCCTAACCCTAACCAAAACCCAAAAATGAACACTAACCCTAACCCAAAACCTAATTCTAACCCAAACCATAACCCCTAACCCATAACCCCGAACCCTAAACCTAACCCTAACCCTAACAATAACCCTAACCCTAAACCTAACCCTAACCCAAACCCTAACCCTAACGCTAACCCTAAACCTAACCCTAACCCTAACACTAACGTTAACCCAAAACCAAAACCTAATCCTAACCCTAACCCTAATCCTGACCCAAACCCTAACCCTAACGTTAACCCTACTCTAACCCATACCCTAACACTAACCCTAAACCTAACCCAAACCCTAACCCTAAACCTTACCCTAACACTAACCCTAACACTAACCCTAACACTAATCCAAACCCTAACCCTAAACCTAACCAAAACCCTAATCCTAAACCTAATCCTAACCCAAACCCTAACCCTAATCGTAATCCTATCCCTAACCCTAACCCTAACCCTAACGATAAAACTAACCCTAACCCAAACCCTAAATCTAACCCTAACGCTAACCGTAACCGAAAACCTAAACCTAACTCTAACCCTAACCCTAACCCTAACTCTAACCCAAACCCTAATCCTAAACCTAACCCTAATCCTAACCCAAACCCTAACACTAACCCTAAACCTAACCCTAACCCAAACCCTAAAGTTAACCCTAACCCTAACCCTAAACCAAACCCTAAACCTAACCCTAACCCTAACCCTAACCTAACCCTAATCCTAACCGAAACCCTAACCCTAACCCTAACCCTAACCCTAAACCTAACCCTAACCCCAAACCTAAACCTAACCCTAACCCTAACCCAAACCATAACTCTAAAATTAACCCAAAACCTAACTGTAACCCATACCCTAACAATAACCCAAACCTTAACTCTACCCCTAATCCAAACCAAAGCCTCACACTAACACTAACTCTAAACCTAACCCTAACCCTAACCCTAATCCTAACTCTAAGTGAAACCCTCACCCTAACCTAAATCCTAACCATAACCCTAACCCTAACCGTAACAAAAATCCCTAATCCTAAGCCTAACCCTAACCAAAACCCAAAAATGAACACTAACCCTAACCCAAAACCTAATTCTAACCCAAACCATAACCCCTAACCCATAACCCCGAACCCTAAACCTAACCCTAACCAAAACAATAACCCTAACCCTAACCCTAACCCAAACCATAACCCTAACCGTAACCCAAAACCTAACCCTAACACAAACCTTAATCCTAAACCTTACACTAATCCTCACCCAAACCCTAACCCTAACGCTCACAGTAACCCTAACCCTAACCCTAACACTAACCCTAAACCTAACGTTAACCCAAACCCAAATCCTAACCCTAACCATAAACCTAACCCTAACCCTAAACCAAACGCAAACCCTAACCCTAACCCTAACACTAATCCTAACACAATCCCTAAACCTGAACATAAGCTTAACCCTAACCCTAAACCAAACCTTACCCTAACCCTAACCCTAACCCAAACCGTAACCCTAACCCTAACCCTAACCCTAACCCTAACCCTAACCCAAACCCTAACACTAATCGTAATCCTATCCCTAACCCTAACCCTAACCCTAACCCTAACCCAAACACTAACCCTAACCTAACCGTAACCCTAACCCAAACCATAACCCTAACCCTAATCCTACTCCTAAACCTAACACTAAACCAAACACAAAAACTCACCCTAAACCTAACCCTAACCCTAACCCAAACCTTACCCTAATCCTAACCCTAATCAAAACTGTAACCCTAAACCTAACCCTAAACCTAACCCTAACCCTAACCCTAACCGTAACCCTTACCCAAAACCTAACCCTAACCCTAACCCAAAACCTAACCCTAACCCTAACCCAAACCCTAACACTAACCCTAACCTTAATTCTACCAATATTCCAAACCCAAACCCTCACACTAACACTAACTCTGAACCTAACCTTAACCCTAATCCTAATCCTACCCTAACCAACCCCCCCACCCTAATCTAAACCCTAACCCTAACCCTAACCCTAAGCCTAACCGTAACCCAAACCCTAACACTAACCCTAAACCAAACCCTAACCCTAACCCTAATCCTAACCCAAAGCCTAACCCAAACCCTAACACTAACCCTAACTCAAACCCTAACCCTAACCCTAATCCGAACCCTAACCCTCACCCTAAACCTAACCCTAAGCCTTACCCTAACCCTAACCCAAACCCTAATCCTAACCCTAACCCAAACCCAAACCCTAACACTAAAACTAATCCTAACCCGAACACTAACGCTAACGCTAACCCTAAACCTAACCCTAACCATAACACTAACACTAAAACTAACCCTAAACATAACCCTAACCCTAACCCTAACCCTAACCCTAACCAAAAACCTAAACCTAACTCTTACTCTAACCCTAACCCTAAATCAAACCCGAATCCTAACCCTTAACCTAAACCAAACCCTAACCCTAATCCTAACCCTAACCCTCACCCTAAACATAACCCTAACGCTAAACCTAACCCTAACCCTAAGCCTAACCCTAAACATAACCCTAACCCTAAACCTAACCCTAACCGAAAACCTAAAACTAACCCTAACCCTAAGCCTAATCCCAACCCAAACCATAACCCTAACCCTAACCCTAACCCTAACCCAAACCCTAATTCTAACCCTAACCCTAAACCAAACCCTAACCCTAACGCTAACCCTAAACCTAACCCTAACCCTAACACTAACGTTAACCCAAACCCAAACCCTAATCCTAACTCTAACCCTAATCCTGACCCAAACCCTAACCCTAACGTTAACCGTAACCCTAACCCAAATTCTAACACTAACCCTAACCCTAACCCTAAACCTAACCCTAAACAAAACCCTAAACCTAACCCTAACACTAATCCAAACCCTAACCCTAAACCTAACCAAAACCCTAATCATAATCCTATCCCTAACCCTAACCCTAACCCTAACCATAAAACTAACCCTAACCCAAACCCTAAACCTAACCCTACCCCTAACCCTACCGAAAACCTAAACCTAACTCTAACCCTAACCCTAACCCTAACCCAAACCCTAATCCTAAACCTAACCCTAACCCTAACCCTAATCCTAACTCTAAGCGAAACCCTCATCCTAACGTAAACCCTAACCGTAACCCTAACACTAACCGTAACAAAAACCCCTAACCCTAAGCCTAACCCTAACCAAAACAAAAACATGAACACTAACCCTAACCCAAAACCTAATTCTAACCCAAACCATAACCCGTAACCCATAACCCCGAACCCTAAACCTAACCCTAACCAAAACCCTAACCCTAAACCTAACCCTAACCCTAACCCAAACCATAACCCTAACCCTAACCCAAAACCTAACCCTAACACAAACCCTAATCCTAAACCTTACCCTAATGCTAACCTAAACCCTAAGCTTAAAGCTGACAATAACCCTAGCCCTAACCCTAACCCGAACCCTAAACCTAACGTTAACCGAAACCCAAATCCTAACCCTAACCATAAACCAACCCCTAACCCTAACCCAAACCCTAATCCTAACTCTAAACCTAACCCTAACCCTAACCCAAACGCAAAACCTAACCGTAACTCTGACACTAACCCTAACACAATCCCTAACCCTGAACCTAACCCTAACCCTAACCCTAAAGCAAACCTTACCCTAACCCAAACCCTAACCCAAACCGTAACCCTAACCCTAACCCTAACCCTTACCTAAACCCTAACCCGATTCGTAATCCTATCCCTAACCCTAAACCTAACCCTAACCATAACTCTAACCCAAACACTAAACCTAACCCTAACCTTAACCCTAACCCAAACCATAACCCTAACCCTAACCCTAAACCTAACCCTAAACCAAACACAAAACCTCACCCTAAACCTAACCCTATCCCTAACCCAAACCTTACCCTAACCCTAACCACTAAACGCGAATCCTAACCCTTAACCTAAACCAAACCCTAACCCTAATCCTAACCCTAACCCTCACCCTAAACATAACCCTAACGCTAACCCTAACCGTAACCCTAATCCTAACCCTAAACATAACCCTAACCCTAACCCTAACCCTAACCGTAACGGAAACCCTAACCCTCACCCTAACCCTAACCCTAAACCTAACACTAAAAGTAACCCAAACCCTAACCCTAGCGCTAACCCTAAACCTAACCCTAACCCTAACACTAACACTAATACTAACCCTAAACGTAACCCTAACCCTAACCCTAACCCTAACCGAAAACCTTAACCTAACTCTTACCCTAACCCTAACCCTAACCCAAACCCTAATGCTAATCCTAAAACCAATCCTAACCCAAACCCTAATCCTAAAGTTAACCCTAACCCTAACCCAAAAACTAACATTAACACTAACCCTAACCCTAACGAAAACACTAACCCTAACTCTAACCCTAACCCTAACCCTAACCCAAACCCTAACCCTAACCCTAATCCTAACCCAAAACCTAACCCAAACCCTAACACTAACCCTAACTCAAACCCTAACCCTAACCCTAATTCAAACCCTAACCCTAACCCTAACCCTAGCCCAAACCCTAACCCTAAACCTAAACCTAACCTAACCCTAACCATAAACCAAACCCTAACACTAACCCTAACCTTAACTCTACCCCTAATCCAAACCCAAACCCTGACATTAACAGTAACTCTAAACCTAACCCTAAACCTAACCCTAATCCTAACCCTAACCGAAACCCTCACCCTAACCTAAACCCTAACCCTAACCCTAACCCTAACTGTAACACAAACCCTAACTCTCACCCTAACCCTAACCCTAACCCTAACCCTAACCCTAAACCTAATCCTAAGCCAAAACCTAACCCAAACCCTTACACTAACCCTAACTCAAACCCTAACCCTAACCCTAACCCTAATTCAAACCCTAATCCTAACCCTAACCGTAACCCAAACCCTAACCCTAACCCTAAACCTAACCCTAACCATAACCCAAACCCTAACACTAACCCTAACCTTAACTCTATCCCTATTCCAAACCCAAACCCTCACACTAACAGTAACTCTAAAACTAACCCTAAACCTAACCCTAATCCTAACCCTAACCGAAACCCTCAACTTAACCTAAACCCTAACCCTAACCCAAACCCTAACCCTAATCATAATCCTATCCCTAACCCTAACCCTAACCCTAACCCTAACGCTAACCATAACCCTAACCCTAACCCTAACCCAAACCCAAACATTAACACTAACCCTAACCTTAACTCTAATCCAAATCCAAACCCAAACCCTCACACTAACAGTAACTCTAAACCTAACCCTAACCCTAACCCTAATCCTAACACTAACCGAAAACCTCACCCTAACCTAAAACCTAACCCTAACTGTAACACAAACCCTAACCCCTAACCCTGAACCCTAACCCTAACCCTAACCCAAACCCTGAACTTAACCCTAACCCTAACCCTAATCCTAACCCAAACCCTAAACCTAACCCTAACCTAACCCTAACCTAATCATAACCCTAACCGAAACACTAACCCAAACCCTAACCATAACCCTTACCCTAACACTAACCCTAAACCTAAACTTAACCCTAACCCTAACCCAAACCATAACCCTAACCCTAACCTAAAACCTAACTCTAACCCAAACCCTAACACTAACCCAAACCTTAACTCTACCCCTAATCCAAACCAAACCCTAAAACTAACACTAACTCTAAACCTAACCCTAACCCTAACCCTAATGCTAACACTAACCGAAAACCTCACCCTAACCTAAACCATAACCCTAACCGTAACACAAACCCTAAACCTAACCCTAACCCTAACCCAAACCCTAACATTAACACTAACCCTAATCCAAAAGCTAATTCTAACCCTAACCATAACCCCTAACCCCTTACCCTGAACCCTAACCCAAACCCTAACCCAAACCCTGAACTTAACCCTAACCCTAACCCTAACCCTAACCCAAACCCTAAACCTAACCCTAACCTAATCCTAACCCTAACCGAAACCCTAACCCTAACCTTAACCCTAACCCTTACCCTAACCCTAACCCTAAACCTAAACCTAACCCTAACTCTAACCCAAACCATAACCCTAACCCTAACCCAAAACCTAACTCTAACCCAAACCCTAACACTAACCCAAACTTTAACTCTACCCCTAATCCAAACCAAACCCTCAAACTAACACTAACTCTAAACCTGACCCTAACCCTAACCCTAATCCTAACTCTAAGCGAAACCCTCACCCTAACCTAAACCCTAACCGTAACCCTAACCCTAACCGTAACAAAAATCCCTAACCCTAAGCATAATCCTAACCAAAACCCAAACATGAACACTAACCCTAACCCCAAACCTAATTCTAACTCAAACCATTACCCCTAACCCATAAAACCGAACCCTAAACCTAACCCTAACCAAAACCATAACCCTAAACCTAACGCTAACCCTAACCCAAACCATAACCCTAACCCTAACCCACAACCTAACCCTAACACAGACCTAATCCTAAACCTTACACTAATCCTAACCCAAACCCTAACCCTAACGCTAACATTAACACTAAACCTAACCCTAACCCAAAACCTAACGTTAACCCAAATTCAAATCCTAACCCTAACCATAAACCTAACCCTAACCCTAACCCAAACCCTACTCCTAACTCTAAACCTAACCCTAACCCTAACCCAAACGCAAACAATAACCCTAACACTAATCCTAACACAATCCCTAACCCTGAACCTAACCCTAACCCTAACCCTAAACCAAACCTTATCATAACCCTAACCTTAACACAAACCCTTACCCTAATCGTAATCCTATCGCTAACCCTAACCCTATCCCTAACCCTAACCCAAACACTAACCCTAACCCTAACCCTAACCCTAACCCAAACCGTAACCCTAACCCTAACCCTAAACCTAACCCTAAACCAAACACAAAACCTCACCCAAAACCTAACCCTAACCCTAAAACAAACCTTACCCTAACCCTAACCCTAACCAAAACTGTAACCCTAACCCTAACCCTAACCCTAACGCTAACCCTAACCTTAACCCTAACCCAAAACCTAACCCTAACACTAACCCAAAACCAAACCCTAACCCTAACACTAACCCTAACCTTAAATCTACCCCTAATTCAAACCCAAACCTAACACTAACACTAACTCTGAACCTAACCCTAACCCTAATCCTAATCCTAACCCTAACCGAAACCCTCACCCTAATATAAACCCTAACCCTAACCCTAAACCTAACCGTAACACAAACCCTAACACTAACCCTAAACCAAACCCTAACCCTAAACCTAATCCTAACCCAAAACCTAACCCAAACCCTAACACTAACCCTAACTCAAACCCTAACCCTAAACCTAACCCTATCCCTAAACCTAACCCTAACCGAAACCCTAAAATTAATCCTAACCCTCAGCCTAATCCTAACCCAAACCCTAACCCTAAGCCTAACCCTAACCCTAACCCAAACCCTAATCCTAACCCTAACCCAAACCCAAACCCTAACCCTAACGCTAACCCTAAACCTAAAGCTAACCCTAACCCTAACGTTAACCCAAACCCAAACCCTAAACCTAACATTAACCCTAAACCTAACCCTAACCCTAACCCTAACACTAATACTAACCCTAAACATAATCCTAACCCTAAACCTATCCCTAACCGAAAACCTAAATCTAACTCCTACCCTAACCCTAACCCTAACCCTAACCCAAACCCTAACCCTAAAGTTAACCCTAACTCTAACCCAAACCCTAACACTAACGCCAACCCTAACCCTAACCAAAACCCCAACCCTAACTCTAACCCTAACCCTAACCCTAACCCAAACCCTAACCCTAACCCTAATCCTAACCCAAAACCAAACCCAAACCCTAACACTAAACCTAACTCAATCCCTAACTCTAACCCTAAACTTAATTCAAACCCTAACCCTAACCCTAACCCAAACCCTAACCCTAACCCTAACCCTAACCCTCACCCTACCCAGATCCGAAACCCTAGCACTAACCCTAACCTTAACTCTAACCCTAATCGAAACCCAACCCCTCACACTAACAGTAACTCTAAACCTAACCCTAAACCTAACCCTAACCCTAACCCTAACCGAAACCCTCATCCTAACCTAAACCCTAAACCTAACCCTAACCCTAACCGCAACACAAACCCTAAACCTCACCCTAACCCTAACCCTAACCCTAACCTAACCCTAACCCAAAACCTAACCCTAACCCTAACCCAAACCCTAACCCTAACCCTAATCCTAACCCAAAACCTTACCCAAACCCTAACACTAACCCTAACTCAAACCCTAACCCTAACCCTAAATCAAACACTAACCCTAACCCTAACCC
>JAJHUQ010000061.1:1960000-1980000 GCA_035773235.1 Eospalax fontanierii | reverse complement strand
AACCCTAAACCAAACCCTAACCCTAACCCTAATCCTAACCCAAAACCTAACCCAAACCCTAACACTAACCCTAACCCAAACCTTACCCTAACCCTAACCCTAACCAAAACTGTAACCCTAACCCTAACCCTAACCCTAACCATAACCGTAACCCTAACCCAAACCAAACCCTAACCCTATCCCAAAACCTAACCCTAACCTTAACACAAACCCTAACACTAACCCTAACCATAACTCTACCCTTAATCCAAACCCAAACCCTCACAAAAACACTAACTCTGAACCTAACCCTAACCCTAATCCTAATCCTAACCCTAACCTTCAACCTTCACCCTAATCGAAACCCTAACCCTAACCCTAAACCTAACCGTAACACAAACCCTAACACTAACCCTAAACCAAACCCTAACCCTAACCGTAATCCTAACCCAAAACGTAACCCAAACCCTAACACTAACCCTAACTCAAACCCTAACCCTAACCCTAACCCTAATCTTAACCCTAACCCTCACCCTAAACCTAACCCTAATGCTAACCCTAACCCTAACCCTAATCCTAACCCTAAACATAACCCTAACCCTAAACCTAATGCTAACCGAAAACCTAAAATTAACCCTAAACCTCAGCCTAACCCTAACCCTAACTCAAACGCTAATCCTAACCCTAACCAAAACCCAAACCCTAAGCCTAACGCTAACCCTAAACCTAACCCTAACCCTAAACCTAACGTTAACCCAAAACCAAACCCTAACCCTAAACCTAACACTAAAAGTAACCCAAACCCTAACCCTAGCGCTAACCCTAAACCTAACCCTAACCCTAACACTAACACTAATACTAACCCTAAACGTAACCCTAACCCTAACCCTAACCCTAACCGAAAACCTTAACCTAACTCTTACCCTAACCCTAACCCTAACCCAAACCCTAATCCTAATCCTAAAACTAATCCTAACCCAAACCCTAATCCTAAAGTTAACCCTAACCCTAACCCAAAAACTAACATTAACACTAACCCTAACCCTAACGAAAACACTAACCCTAACTCTAACCCTAACCCTAACCCTAACCCAAACCCTAACCCTAACCCTAATCCTAACCCAAAACCTAACCCAAACCCTAACACTAACCCTAACTCAAACCCTAACCCTAACCCTAATTCAAACCCTAACCCTAACCCTAACCCTAACCCAAACCCTAACCCTAAACCTAAACCTAACCTAACCCTAACCATAAACCAAACCCTAACACTAACCCTAACCTTAACTCTACCCCTAATCCAAACCCAAACCCTGACATTAACAGTAACTCTAAACCTAACCCTAAACCTAACCCTAATCCTAACCCTAACCGAAACCCTCACCCTAACCTAAACCCTAACCCTAACCCTAACCCTAACTGTAACACAAACCCTAACTCTCACCCTAACCCTAACCCTAACCCTAACCCTAACCCTAAACCTAATCCTAAGCCAAAACCTAACCCAAACCCTTACACTAACCCTAACTCAAACCCTAACCCTAACCCTAACCCTAATTCAAACCCTAATCCTAACCCTAACCGTAACCCAAACCCTAACCCTAACCCTAAACCTAACCCTAACCATAACCCAAACCCTAACACTAACCCTAACCTTAACTCTATCCCTATTCCAAACCCAAACCCTCACACTAACAGTAACTCTAAAACTAACCCTAAACCTAACCCTAATCCTAACCCTAACCGAAAACCTCAACTTAACCTAAACCCTAACCCTAACCCAAACCCTAACCCTAATCATAATCCTATCCCTAACCCTAACCCTAACCCTAACCCTAACGCTAATCATTACCCAAACCCTAACCCTAACCCAAACCCAAACATTAACACTAACCCTAACCTTAACTCTAATCCAAATCCAAACCCAAACCCTCACACTAACAGTAACTCTAAACCTAACCCTAACCCTAACCCTAATCCTAACACTATCCGAAAACCTCACCCTAACCTAAAACCTAACCCTAACTGTAACACAAACCCTAACCCCTAACCCTGAACCCTAACCCTAACCCTAACCCAAACCCTGAACTTAACCCTAACCCTAACCCTAATCCTAACCCAAACCCTAAACCTAACCCTAACCTAACCCTAACCTAATCATAACCCTAACCGAAACACTAACCCAAACCCTAACCATAACCCTTACCCTAACACTAACCCTAAACCTAAACTTAACCCTAACCCTAACCCAAACCATAACCCTAACCCTAACCTAAAACCTAACTCTAACCCAAACCCTAACACTAACCCAAACCTTAACTCTACCCCTAATCCAAACCAAACCCTAAAACTAACACTAACTCTAAACCTAACCCTAACCCTAACCCTAATGCTAACACTAACCGAAAACCTCACCATAACCTAAACCATAACCCTAACCGTAACACAAACCCTAAACCTAACCCTAACCCTAACCCAAACCCTAACATTAACACTAACCCTAATCCAAAAGCTAATTCTAACCCTAACCATAACCCCTAACCCCTTACCCTGAACCCTAACCCTAACCCTCACCCTACCCCTGAACTTAACCCTAACCCTAACCCTAACCCTAACCCAAACCCTAAACCTAACCCTAACCTAATCCTAACCCTAACCGAAACCCTAACCCTAACCTTAACCCTAACCCTTACCCTACCCCTAACCCTAAACCTAATCCTAACGCTAACCCTAACCCAAACCATAACCCTAACCCAAACCCTAAACCTAACCCTAACCCTAACCCAAACTACTAACCATAACCAAATCCAAACTCTAACACTAACTCTAAACCTAGACCCTAACCCTAAACCTAACCCTAACTCTACAGCGCACACCCTAACCCTAACCCTAACCCTAACCCTAACACAAAACCTAACCCTAACCCTAACACTAACCCTAACCCAAACCCAAACCCTAACCCTAAACCTAACCCTAAACCAAACAATAACCATAACGAGAATCCAAACCATAACACTATCCCTAAACCTAACCCTAACCCTAAACCTAACCCTAACCCAAATGCACACCCTAACCCTAACCCTAACCCTAATCCACCCAAACCCTGACAATAACCCTAACCCTAAGCTAAACCCTAACTCTAACCCTAACCCAAACCCTAACTCTAACCCTAACCCTAAACCAAACCCAAATCCTAACCGAACCCTAACCCTAACAGTAATCCAAACCCTAACCCTAACCCTAACTCAAACCCTAACCCTAACCCTAACGAATACCCCAACCCAAACCCAAAACCTAACCGTAACCCTCACCCAAACCATGAACCTAATCGTAACACTAACCCTAACCCAAACCCTGACTGTAACCCTAACCCTAACACTAACCCTAACACAAACGCTAACCCTAACCTAAACCTAACCCTAACCCTATCCCAAAATTAAACCCTAATCCTAACCCTAACCCTAACCCTAACCCTAACCCTAAACCTAACCCTAATTCTAACCCTAACCCTAACCCTAACCCTAACCCAAACTCTAACCGCAACCGTAACAATAACCCTAACCCTAACCCTAAACCTAACCCTAACCCAAACCCTAACCCTAACCCTAAACCTAAGCCTAACAATAAAACAAACCCTAACCCTAAACCTAACCGTAACCCAAAAACTAACGCTAAACCTAACCCTAACCCAAAGCCTAACCCTAAACCTAACCCTGACCCAAACCCTAACCCTATACCAAACCCAATCACTAACCCTAAGACTAATCCTAACCCTAACCCTAACCTTAACCCTAACCGAAACCATAAACCTAACCCTATCCCTAAACAAAACCCTAACATAAACCTTAACCCTAAACCTGAACCTAACATAACCCTAACCCTAACCCTAAACCCGAACACTAAACCTGAACATAAACCTAACCCAAACCCTAACCCTAACACAAACCCTAACCCTAACTCTAATCCAAACAGACACCCTAATCCTATACCTAACCATAAACCAAACCCAAAGCCTAACACTGAACTTAACACTAACCCTAACCCTAACCCCAACCCAAACCGTAACACTAAACCTAAGCCTAACAATAACCCAAACCCTAACCCTAACCCTAACCCAAACTCTAACCCTAACCCTAACCCTAACCCAAACCCAAACACTAAACCTAACCCTAATCCTAACCCAAACCCAAACCCTAAGCCTAATCCTAACCCTAACCCAAACCCTAATCATAACCAGAATCCAAACTATAACACTATCCCTAACCCTAACCCTAAACCAAACCCTAACCCTAACCCTAACCCTAACCCTAACCCAAACCCTAACACTAACCCAAACCCTAACCCAAACCCTAACTCTAACCCTAACCCTAACCCAAACCCAAACTCTAACCCTAAACCTAACCCTAACCCTAACACTCACCCTAACCCAAACGGAAACCCTAAACCTAACCCTAACCCTAACTCACAACATAACCCTAACCCTAACCCTAACCCTAACCCTAATCCTAACCCTAACCCTAACCCAAAACATAACCCTATTCCTAATCGTATCCCTAACCCTAAACCTAATCCTAACCCAAACACTAACCCTAACCCTACACCCTAAACCTAACCCTAACCCTAATTCTAACCCTAAGCCTAACCTTAACCATAACCATAAACCATACCCTAATCCGAGGGTAGCCTTGAACTGATAATCCTCCTGCCTCACCCCCAAGAGTTGAGTTGTATTTTTTTAAGAGCAAAGATTGGATTCAGCATCAATGAAAATGAAAATATTTTCCCTCATAGAAAACGATGTCCAAAGTAGTTTTCTGATTCAAATGTAGCTTATAGTACTTAAAAATCCAATATCAATAATATGATAATTTCTAGAAAGAATGAGGTTGGTTATTTAGGTAACCACGTGCAATCCTGGCAAGAGCTGCAGGACTGGGAAGCAACCTTGGCATGACTTGACCAGGGGAGGAGCAACTGCTGTGAAGCTATGATAGACAGGCAGAGCTTTGCAAGTGAGTGCTGAGTGCTATTGGACAGTCTCCTGTCATTGGTGTCTGATGTGGGCAGGAGTGCTGAGGTCACAGAATCTTGGACTAAGATTCTGGAACTCCAAGAGGCAGTGACGTGGCAAAGCATTGTTTAGGGTATTGCTAGGTGACAAAGCCCTCTCAGATGAGTTGCTGAAACACAGAGGTTTCATGGTGGTAGGCTCTAGTGTTTGGGTGACCAGTTTGGAGAGATTTAGTTGACTTTAGGTCAAAGATCTAGTGTTTGACAAAAAGAAGCATCCAGGAGAAGATGGGAGGAGGAGGGGAGAATGTGGTGTGGTCTGCTGGCCCTTCCTAGGTCCTCCACATACAGGACCTCTACTACAAAGTCTACCTCTACTAACCTAACCCTAACCCTAACCCTTACCCTAAACCTAACCCTAAATCTAACCTAACACTAACCCTATACCTAACCCTAACCCTAACCCAAACATTAAACCTAAACCTAACCGTAACCCAAACCCTAAGCCTGAACCCAAATATAAACCAAACCCTAACCCTAACCCTAACCCTAACCCTAACCCAAACATTAACCCTAAACCTAACCCTAATCCTACCCCAAACCCCAACCCTAAACCTGACCCTAACACAAACCCAAACCCTAACCCAGCCCTAAACCTAACCCAAACTCTAACTGTAACCCTAACCCTAACCCTAACACTAAACGTAAACCTAACCCAAACCCTAACCCTAAACCTAAGCCTGACCCAAAACCTAAACCTAACCCAAACCCAATCACTAACCCTAAGACTAATCCTAACCCTAAACTTAACCCTAACACTAACCGAACCCATAAACCTAACCCTATCCCTAAACACAACCCTAACCCAAACCTTAACCTTTAACCTGAACCTAACATAAACCTAACCCTAACCCTAACCTTAACCCTAAACCCGAACACTAAACCTGAACATAAACCTAAACCAAACCCTAACCCTAACACTAACCCTAACCTTAACTCTAATCCAAACAGACACCCTAACCCTATACCTAACCATAAACCAAACCCAAAGCCTAACACTGAACTTAACACTAAACCTAACCCTAACCCAAACCCAAACCGTAACCCTAAACCTAAGCCTAACAATAACCCAAACCCTAACCCTAACCCAAACCGAAATCCTAACCCTAACCCTAACCCTAACCCAAACCCAAACACTAAACCTAACCCTAATCCTAACCCAAACCCAAACCCTAAGCCTAATCCTAACCCTAACCAAAACCATAACCATAACCAGAATCCAAACTATAACACTATCCCTAAACCTAACCCTAACCCTAAACCTAACCCTAACCCAAACGCACACCCTAACCCTAACCCTAACCCTAACCCTAACCCTAACCCTAACACAAACCCTAACCCTAACCCTAACCCTAACCCTAACCCAAACCCTAACACTAACCCAAACCCTAACCCAAACCCTAACTCTAACCCTAACCCTAAGCCAAACCCAAACCCTAACCCTAACCCTAACCCTAACACTAACCCAAACCCTAACCCTAACCCTAACCCAAAACCAAACCCTAACCCTAACCCTAACCCTAATCCTAACGCAAACCAAACCCTAACACTAACCCTAACCCTAAACCTAACCCGAATCCAAACCCAAACCCTAATCCTAAACGTAACCTTAACCCAAGTCCTAAACTTATCGCAAACCCTCACCCTAAACCTAACCTAAAACCTAACCCTAACCCTAACACTAACCCTAACCCAAACCCAAACCCTAATCCTAACACTAACCCTAACCCTAACCCTAACCCTAATCCTAACCCTAACCCTAACCCAAACCATAACCCTAATCCTAATCGTATCCCTAACCCTAAACCTAACCCTAACCCAAACACTAACCCTACCCCTAACCCTAAACCTAACCCTAAGCCTAATTCTAATCCTAACCCTAACCATAACCATAACCATAAACCATACCCTAATCCGAGGGTGGCCTTGAACGGATAATCCACCTGCCTCACTCCCAAGAGTTGAGTTTTTTTTTTTAAGAGCAAAGATTGTATTCAGCAACAATGAAAATGAAAATATTTTCCCTCATAGAAAACGATGTCCAAAGTAGTTTTCTGATTCAAATGTAGCTTATAGTACTTAAAAATCCAATATCAATAATATGATAATTTCTAGAAAGAATGAGGTTGGTTATTTAGGTAACCACGTGCAATCCTGGCAAGAGCTGCAGGACTGGGAAGCAACCTTGGCATGACTTGACCAGGGGAGGAGCAACTGCTCTGAAGCTATGATAGACAGGCAGAGCTTTGCAAGTGACTGCTGAGTGCTATTGGAGAGTCTCCTGTCATTGGCGTCTGATGTGGGCAGGAGTGCTGAGGTCACAGAATCTTGGACTAAGATTCTGGAACTCCAAGAGGCAGTGACGTGGCAAAGCATTGTGTAGGGTATTGCTAGGTGACAAAGCCCTCTCAGATGAGTTGCTGAAACACAGAGGTTTCATGGTGGTAGGCTCTAGTGTTTGGGTGACCAGTTTGGAGAGATTTAGTTGAATTTAGGTCAAAGATCTAGTGTTTGACAAAAAGAAGCAGCCAGGAGAAGATGGGAGGAGGAGGGGAGAAGGTGGTGTGGTCTGCTGGCCCTGCCTAGGTCCTCCACATACAGGACCTCTACTACAAAGTCTACCTCTACTAACCTAACCCTAACCCTAACCCTTACCCTAAACCAAACCCTAAATCTAACCTAACACTAACCCTATACCTAACCCTAACCCTAACCCTAACCCAAACATTAAACCTAAACCTAACCCTAACCCAAACCCTAAGCCTGAACCCAAACATAAACCAAACCCTAACCCTAAACCTAACCCTAACCCTAACCCAAACATTAACCCTAAACCTACCCCTAATCCTAGCCCAAACCCTAACCCTAAACCTGACCCTAACACAATCCCAAACCCTAACCCAGCCCTAAACCTAACCCAAACCCTAACTGGAACCCCAACCCTAACCCTAACACTAAACGTAAACCTAACCCAAACCCTAACCCTAAACCTAACCCTGACCCAAACCCTAAACGTATCCCAAACCCAATCACTAACCCTAAGACTAATCCTAACCCTAACCTTAACCCTAAAACTAACCGAACCCATAAACCTAACCCTATCCCTAAACACAACCCTAACCCAAACCTTAACCTTAAACCTGAACCTAACATAAATCTAACCCTAACCCTAACCCTAAACCCGAACACTAAACCTGAACATAAACCTAAACCAAACCCTAACCCTAACACTAACCCTAACCCTAACCCTAACCCAAACCCAAACACTAAACCTAACCCTAATCCTAAACCAAACCCAAACCCTAAGCCTAATCCTAACCCTAACCCAAACCATAACCATAACCAGAATCCAAACTATAACACTATCCCTAACCCTAACCCTAACCCAAACATTAAACCTAAACCTAACCCTAACCCAAACCCTAAGCCTGAACCCAAACATAAACCAAACCCTAACCCTAAACCTAACCCTAACCCTAACCCAAACATTAACCCTAAACCTACCCCTAATCCTAGCCCAAACCCTAACCCTAAACCTGACCCTAACACAATCCCAAACCCTAACCCAGCCTTAAACCTAACCCAAACTCTAACTGTAACCCTAACCCTAACCCTAACACTAAACGTAAACCTAACCCAAACCCTAACCCTAAACCTAAGCCTGACCCAAAACCTAAACCTATTCCAAACCCAATCACTAACCCTAAGACTAATCCTAACCCTAACCTTAACCCTAACACTAACCGAACCCATAAACCTAACCCTATCCCTAAACACAACCCTAACCCAAACCTTAACCTTAAACCTGAACCTAACATAAACCTAACCCTAACCCTAACCCTAACCCTAAACCCGAACACTAAACCTGAACATAAACCTAAACCAAACCCTAACCCTAACACTAACCCTAACCTTAACTCTAATCCAAACAGACACCCTAACCCTATACCTAACCATAAACCAAACCCAAAGCCTAACACTGAACTTAACACTAAACCTAACCCTAACCCAAACCCAAACCGTAACCCTAAACCTAAGCCTAACAATAACCCAAACCCTAACCCTAACCCAAACCGAAATCCTAACCCTAACCCTAACCCTAACCCAAACCCAAACACTAAACCTAACCCTAATCCTAACCCAAACCCAAACCCTAAGCCTAATCCTAACCCTAACCAAAACCATAACCATAAGCAGAATCCAAACTATAACACTATCCCTAAACCTAACCCTAACCCTAAACCTAACCCTAACCCAAACGCACACCCTAACCCTAACCCTAACCCTAACCCTAACCCTAACCCTAACACAAACCCTAACCCTAACCCTAACCCTAACCCTAACCCAAACCCTAACACTAACCCAAACCCTAACCCAAACCCTAACTCTAACCCTAACCCTAAGCCAAACCCAAACCCTAACCCTAACCCTAACCCTAACACTAACCCAAACCCTAACCCTAACCCTAACCCAAAACCAAACCCTAACCCTAACCCTAACCCTAATCCTAACGCAAACCAAACCCTAACACTAACCCTAACCCTAAACCTAACCCGAATCCAAACCCAAACCCTAATCCTAAACCTAACCTTAACCCAAGTCCTAAACTTATCGCAAACCCTCACCCTAAACCTAACCTACAACCTAACCCTAACCCTAACACTAACCCTAACCCAAACCCAAACCCTAATCCTAACACTAACCCTAACCCTAACCCTAACCCTAATCCTAACCCTAACACTAACCCAAACCATAACCCTAATCCTAATCGTATCCCTAACCCTAAACCTAACCCTAACCCAAACACTAACCCTAACCCTAACCCTAAACCTAACCCTAAGCCTAATTCTAATCCTAACCCTAACCATAACCATAACCATAAACCATACCCTAATCCGAGGGTGGCCTTGAACGGATAATCCTCCTGCCTCACTCCCAAGAGTTGAGTTTTTTTTTTTAAGAGCAAAGATTGTATTCAGCAACAATGAAAATGAAAATATTTTCCCTCATAGAAAACGATGTCCAAAGTAGTTTTCTGATTCAAATGTAGCTTATAGTACTTAAAAATCCAATATCAATAATATGATAATTTCTAGAAAGAATGAGGTTGGTTATTTAGGTAACCACGTGCAATCCTGGCAAGAGCTGCAGGACTGGGAAGCAACCTTGGCATGACTTGACCAGGGGAGGAGCAACTGCTCTGAAGCTATGATAGACAGGCAGAGCTTTGCAAGTGACTGCTGAGTGCTATTGGAGAGTCTCCTGTCATTGGCGTCTGATGTGGGCAGGAGTGCTGAGGTCACAGAATCTTGGACTAAGATTCTGGAACTCCAAGAGGCAGTGACGTGGCAAAGCATTGTGTAGGGTATTGCTAGGTGACAAAGCCCTCTCAGATGAGTTGCTGAAACACAGAGGTTTCATGGTGGTAGGCTCTAGTGTTTGGGTGACCAGTTTGGAGAGATTTAGTTGAATTTAGGTCAAAGATTTAGTGTTTGACAAAAAGAAGCAGCCAGGAGAAGATGGGAGGAGGAGGGGAGAAGGTGGTGTGGTCTGCTGGCCCTGCCTAGGTCCTCCACATACAGGACCTCTACTACAAAGTCTACCTCTACTAACCTAACCCTAACCCTAACCCTTACCCTAAACCAAACCCTAAATCTAACCTAACACTAACCCTATACCTAACCCTAACCCTAACCCTAACCCAAACATTAAACCTAAACCTAACCCTAACCCAAACCCTAAGCCTGAACCCAAACATAAACCAAACCCTAACCCTAAACCTAACCCTAACCCTAACCCAAACATTAACCCTAAACCTACCCCTAATCCTAGCCCAAACCCTAACCCTAAACCTGACCCTAACACAATCCCAAACCCTAACCCAGCCCTAAACCTAACCCAAACTCTAACTGTAACCCTAACCCTAACCCTAACACTAAACGTAAACCTAACCCAAACCCTAACCCTAAACCTAACCCTGACCCAAACCCTAACCCTATCCCAAACCCAATCACTAACCCTAAGACTAATCCTAACCCTAACCTTAACCCTAAAACTAACCGAACCCATAAACCTAACCCTATCCCTAAACACAACCCTAACCCAAACCTTAACCTTAAACCTGAACCTAACATAAATCTAACCCTAACCCTAACCCTAAACCCGAACACTAAACCTGAACATAAACCTAAACCAAACCCTAACCCTAACACTAACCCTAACCCTAACTCTAATCCAAACAGACACCCTAACCCTATACCTAACCATAAACCAAACCCAAAGCCTAACACTGAACTTAACACTAACCCTAACCCTAACCCAAACCCAAACCGTAACCCTAAACCTAATCCTAACAATAACCCAAACCCTAACCCTAACCCTAACCGAAATCCTAACCCTAACCCAAACCCAAACACTAAACCTAACCCTAATCCTAAACCAAACCCAAACCCTAAGCCTAATCCTAACCCTAACCCAAACCATAACCATAACCAGAATCCAAACTATAACACTATCCCTAAACCTAACCCTAACCCTAAACCTAACCCTAACCCAAACGCACACCCTAACCCTAAACCTAACCCTAACCCTAACCCTAACCCTAACCCTAACCCAAACCCTAACACTAACCCAAACCCTAACCCAAACCCTAACTCTAACCCTAAGCCAAACCCAAACCCTAACCCTAACCCTAACCCAAAACCAAACCCTAACCCTAACCCTAACCCTAATCCTAACGCAAACCAAACCCTAACACTAACCCTAACCCTAAACCTAACCCTAATCCAAACCCAAACCCTAATCCTAAACCTAACCTTAACCCAAATCCTAAACTTATCGCAAACCCTCACCCTAAACCTAACCTAAAACCTAACCCTAACCCTAACACTAACCCTAACCCAAACCCAAACCCTAATCCTAACACTAACCCTAACCCTAACCCTAACCCTAATCCTAACCCTAACCCGAACCCAAACCATAACCCTAATCCTAATCGTATCCCTAACCCTAAACCTAACCCTAACCCAAACACTAACCCTAACCCTAACCCTAAACCTAACCCTAAGCCTAATTCTAATCCTAACCCTAACCATAACCTTAACCATAAACCATACCCTAATCCGAGGGTAGCCTTGAACGGATAATCCTCCTGCCTCACCCCCAAGAGTTGAGTTTTTTTTTAAGAGCAAAGATTGGATTCAGCAACAATGAAAATGAAAATATTTTCCCTCATAGAAAACGATGTCCAAAGTAGTTTTCTGATTCAAATGTAGCTTATAGTACTTAAAAATCCAATATCAATAATATGGTAATTTCTAGAAAGAATGAGGTTGGTTATTTAGGTAACCACGTGCAATCCTGGCAAGAGCTGCAGGACTGGGAATTAACCTTGGCATGACTTGACCAGGGGAGGAGCAACTGCTCTGAAGCTATGATAGACAGGCAGAGCTTTGCAAGTGAGTGCTGAGTGCTATTGGACAGTCTCCTGTCATTGGTGTCTGATGTGGGCAGGAGTGCTGAGGTCACAGAATCTTGGACTAAGATTCTGGAACTCCAAGAGGCAGTGACGTGGCAAAGCATTGTTTAGGGTATTGCTAGGTGACAAAGCCCTCTCAGATGAGTTGCTGAAACACAAAGGTTTCATGGTGGTAGGCTCTAGTGTTTGGGTGACCAGTTTGGAGAGATTTAGTTGACTTTAGGTCAAAGTTCTAGTGTTTTACAAAAAGAAGCAGTCAGGAGAAGATGGGAGGAGGAGGGGAGAAGGTGGTGTGGCCTGCTGGCCCTGCCTAGGTCCTCCACATATAGGACCTCTACTACAAAGTCTACCTCTACTAACCTAACCCTAACCCTAACCCTTACCCTAAACCTAACCCTAAACCTAACCTAACACTAACCCATACCTGACCCTAACCCTAACCCAAACATTAAACCTAAACCTAACCTTAACCCAAACGCTAAGCCTGAACCCAACCATAAACCAAACCCTAACCCTAAACCTAACCCTAATCCTAACCCAAACATTAACACTAAACCTAACCCTAATACTAGCCCAAACACTAACCCTAAACCTAACCCTAACACAAAACCAAACCCTAACCCAGCCCTAAACCTAACCCAAACTCTAACTGTAACCCTAACCCTAACCCTAACACTAAACGTAAACCTAACCCAAACCCTAACCCTAAACCTAAGCCTGACCCAAAACCTAAACCTATCCCAAACCCAATCACTAACCCTAAGACTAATCCTAACCCTAACCTTAACCCTAACACTAACCGAACCCATAAACCTAACCCTATCCCTAAACACAACCCTAACCCAAACCTTAACCTTAAACCTGAACCTAACATAAACCTAACCCTAACCCTAACCCTAACCCTAAACCCGAACACTAAACCTGAACATAAACCTAAACCAAACCCTAACCCTAACACTAACCCTAACCTTAACTCTAATCCAAACAGACACCCTAACCTTATACCTAACCATAAACCAAGCCCAAAGCCTAACACTGAACTTAACACTAAACCTAACCCTACCCCAAACCCAAACCGTAACCCTAAACCTAAGCCTAGCAATAGCCCAAACCCTAACCCTAACCCAAACCGAAATCCTAACCCTAACCCTAACCCTAACCCAAACCCAAACACTAAACCTAACCCTAATCCTAACCCAAACCCAAACCCTAAGCCTAATCCTAACCCTAACCAAAACCATAACCATAACCAGAATCCAAACTATAACACTATCCCTAAACCTAACCCTAACCCTAAACCTAACCCTAACCCAAACGCACACCCTAACCCTAACCCTAACCCTAACCCTAACCCTAACCCTAACACAAACCCTAACCCTAACCCTAACCCTAACCCTAACCCAAAACCTAACACTAACCCAAACCCTAACCCAAACCCTAACTCTAACCCTAACCCTAAGCCAAACCCAAACCCTAACCCTAACCCTAACCCTAACACTAACCCAAACCCTAACCCTAACCCTAACCCAAAACCAAACCCTAACCCTAACCCTAACCCTAATCCTAACGCAAACCAAACCCTAACACTAACCCTAACCCTAAACCTAACCCGAATCCAAACCCAAACCCTAATCCTAAACCTAACCTTAACCCAAGTCCTAAACTTATCGCAAACCCTCACCCTAAACCTAACCTAAAACCTAACCCTAACCGTAACACTAACCCTAACCCAAACCCACACCCTAATCCTAACACTAACCCTAACCCTCACCCTACCCCTAATACTAACCCTAACCCTAACCCAGACCGTAACCCTAATCCTAATCGTATTCGTAACCCTAAACCTAACCCTAACCCAAACACTAACCCTAACCCTAACCCTAAACCTAACCCTAAGCCTAATTCTAATCCTAACCCTAACCATAACCATAACCATAAACCATACCCTAATCCGAGGGTAGCCTTGAACGGATAATCCTCCTGCCTCACTCCCAAGAGTTGAGTTTTTTTTTTTAAGAGCAAAGATTGTATTCAGCAACAATGAAAATGAAAATATTTTCCCTCATAGAAAACGATGTCCAAAGTAGTTTTCTGATTCAAATGTAGCTTATAGTACTTAAAAATCCAATATCAATAATATGATAATTTCTAGAAAGAATGAGGTTGGTTATTTAGGTAACCACGTGCAATCCTGGCAAGAGCTGCAGGACTGGGAAGCAACCTGGCATGACTTGACCAGGGGAGGAGCAACTGCTCTGAAGCTATGATAGACAGGCAGAGCTTTGCAAGTGACTGCTGAGTGCTATTGGAGAGTCTCCTGTCATTGGCGTCTGATGTGGGCAGGAGTGCTGAGGTCACAGAAACTTGGACTAAGATTCTGGAACTCCAAGAGGCAGTGACGTGGCAAAGCATTGTGTAGGGTATTGCTAGGTGACAAAGCCCTCTCAGATGAGTTGCTGAAACACAGAGGTTTCATGGTGGTAGGCTCTAGTGTTTGGGTGACCAGTTTGGAGAGATTTAGTTGAATTTAGGTCAAAGATCTAGTGTTTGACAAAAAGAAGCAGCCAGGAGAAGATGGGAGGAGGAGGGGAGAAGGTGGTGTGGTCTGCTGGCCCTGCCTAGGTCCTCCACATACAGGACCTCTACTACAAAGTCTACCTCTACTAACCTAACCCTAACCCTAACCCTTACCCTAAACCAAACCCTAAATCTAACCTAACACTAACCCTATACCTAACCCTAACCCTAACCCTAACCCAAACATTAAACCTAAACCTAACCCTAACCCAAACCCTAAGCCTGAACCCAAACATAAACCAAACCCTAACACTAAACCTAACCCTAACCCTAACCCAAACATTAACCCTAAACCTACCCCTAATCCTAGCCCAAACCCTAACCCTAAACCTGACCCTAACACAATCCCAAACCCTAACCCAGCCCTAAACCTAACCCAAACTCTAACTGTAACCCTAACCCTAACCCTAACACTAAACGTAAACCTAACCCAAACCCTAACCCTAAACCTAAGCCTGTCCCAAAACATAAACCTATCCCAAACCCAATCACTAACCCTAAGACTAATCCTAACCCTAACCTTAACCCTAACACTAACCGAACCCATAAACCTAACCCTATCCCTAAACACAACCCTAACCCAAACCTTAACCTTAAACCTGAACCTAACATAAACCTAACCCTAACCCTAACCCTAACCCTAAACCCGAACACTAAACCTGAACATAAACCTAAACCAAACCCTAACCCTAACACTAACCCTAACCTTAACTCTAATCCAAACAGACACCCTAACCTTATACCTAACCATAAACCAAACCCAAAGCCTAACACTGAACTTAACACTAAACCTAACCCTAACCCAAACCCAAACCGTAACCCTAAACCTAAGCCTAACAATAACCCAAACCCTAACCCTAACCCAAACCGAAATCCTAACCCTAACCCTAACCCTAACCCAAACCCAAACACTAAACCTAACCCTAATCCTAACCCAAACCCAAACCCTAAGCCTAATCCTAACCCTAACCAAAACCATAACCATAACCAGAATCCAAACTATAACACTATCCCTAAACCTAACCCTAACCCTAAACCTAACCCTAACCCAAACGCACACCCTAACCCTAACCCTAACCCTAACCCTAACCCTAACCCTAACACAAACCCTAACCCTAACCCTAACCCTAACCCTAACCCAAAACCTAACACTAACCCAAACCCTAACCCAAACCCTAACTCTAACCCTAACCCTAAGCCAAACCCAAACCCTAACCCTAACCCTAACCCTAACACTAACCCAAACCCTAACCCTAACCCTAACCCAAAACCAAACCCTAACCCTAACCCTAACCCTAATCCTAACGCAAACCAAACCCTAACACTAACCCTAACCCTAAACCTAACCCGAATCCAAACCCAAACCCTAATCCTAAACGTAACCTTAACCCAAGTCCTAAACTTATCGCAAACCCTCACCCTAAACCTAACCTAAAACCTAACCCTAACCCTAACACTAACCCTAACCCAAACCCAAACCCTAATCCTAACACTAACCCTAACCCTAACCCTAACCCTAATCCTAACCCTAACCCTAACCCAAACCATAACCCTAATCCTAATCGTATCCCTAACCCTAAACCTAACCCTAACCCAAACACTAACCCTAACCCTAACCCTAAACCTAACCCTAAGCCTAATTCTAATCCTAACCCTAACCATAACCATAACCATAAACCATACCCTAATCCGAGGGTAGCCTTGAACGGATAATCCTCCTGCCTCACTCCCAAGAGTTGAGTTTTTTTTTTTAAGAGCAAAGATTGTATTCAGCAACAATGAAAATGAAAATATTTTCCCTCATAGAAAACGATGTCCAAAGTAGTTTTCTGATTCAAATGTAGCTTATAGTACTTAAAAATCCAATATCAATAATATGATAATTTCTAGAAAGAATGAGGTTGGTTATTTAGGTAACCACGTGCAATCCTGGCAAGAGCTGCAGGACTGGGAAGCAACCTGGCATGACTTGACCAGGGGAGGAGCAACTGCTCTGAAGCTATGATAGACAGGCAGAGCTTTGCAAGTGACTGCTGAGTGCTATTGGAGAGTCTCCTGTCATTGGCGTCTGATGTGGGCAGGAGTGCTGAGGTCACAGAAACTTGGACTAAGATTCTGGAACTCCAAGAGGCAGTGACGTGGCAAAGCATTGTGTAGGGTATTGCTAGGTGACAAAGCCCTCTCAGATGAGTTGCTGAAACACAGAGGTTTCATGGTGGTAGGCTCTAGTGTTTGGGTGACCAGTTTGGAGAGATTTAGTTGAATTTAGGTCAAAGATCTAGTGTTTGACAAAAAGAAGCAGCCAGGAGAAGATGGGAGGAGGAGGGGAGAAGGTGGTGTGGTCTGCTGGCCCTGCCTAGGTCCTCCACATACAGGACCTCTACTACAAAGTCTACCTCTACTAACCTAACCCTAACCCTAACCCTTACCCTAAACCAAACCCTAAATCTAACCTAACACTAACCCTATACCTAACCCTAACCCTAACCCTAACCCAAACATTAAACCTAAACCTAACCCTAACCCAAACCCTAAGCCTGAACCCAAACATAAACCAAACCCTAACCCTAAACCTAACCCTAACCCTAACCCAAACATTAACCCTAAACCTACCCCTAATCCTAGCCCAAACCCTAACCCTAAACCTGACCCTAACACAATCCCAAACCCTAACCCAGCCCTAAACCTAACCCAAACTCTAACTGTAACCCTAACCCTAACCCTAACACTAAACGTAAACCTAACCCAAACCCTAACCCTAAACCTAACCCTGACCCAAACTCTAACCCTATCCCAAACCCAATCACTAACCCTAAGACTAATCCTAACCCTAACCTTAACACTAAAACTAACCGAACCCATAAACCTCACCCTATACCTAAACACAAGCCTAACCCAAACCTTAACCTTAAACCTGAACCTAACATAAATCTAACCCTAACCCTAACCCTAAACCCGAACACTAAACCTGAACATAAACCTAAACCAAACCCTAACCCTAACACTAACCCTAACCCTAACTCTAATCCAAACAGACACCCTCACCCTATACCTACCCATAAACCAAACCCAAAGCCTAACACTGAACTTAACACTAACCCTAACCCTAACCCAAACCCAAACCGTAACCCTAAACCTAAGCCTAACAATAACCCAATCCCTAACCCTAACCCTAAACGAAACCCTAACCCTAACCCAAACCCAAACACTAAACCTAACCCTAATACTAAACCAAACCCAAACCCTAAGCCTAATCCTAACCCTAACCCAAACCATAACCATAACCAGAATCCAAACTATAACACTATCCCTAAACCTAACCCTAACCCTAAACCTAACCCTAACCCAAACGCACACCCTAACCCTAAACCTAACCCTAACCCTAACCCTAACCCTAACCCTAACCCAAACCCTAACACTAACCCAAACCCTAACCCAAACCCTAACTCTAACCCTAAGCCAAACCCAAACCCTAACCCTAACCCTAACCCAAAACCAAACCCTAACCCTAACCCTAACCCTAATCCTAACGCAAACCAAACCCTAACACTAACCCTAACCCTAAACCTAACCCTAATCCAAACCCAAACCCTAATCCTAAACCTAACCTTAACCCAAATCCTAAACTTATCGCAAACCCTCACCCTAAACCTAACCTAAAACCTAACCCTAACCCTCACACTAACCCTAACCCAACCCCACACCCTAACTCTCACACTCACCCTAACCCTAGCCCTCACCCTCATCCTGACCCTAACCCTCACCCAAACCATAACCCTAATCCTAATCGTATCCCTAACCCTAAACCTAACCCTAACCCAAACACTAACCCTAACCCTAACCCTAAACCTAACCCTAAGCCTAATTCTAATCCTAACCCTAACCATAACCTTAACCATAAACCATACCCTAATCCGAGGGTAGCCTTGAACGGATAATCCTCCTGCCTCACCCCCAAGAGTTGAGTTTTTTTTTAAGAGCAAAAATTGGATTCAGCAACAATGAAAATGAAAATATTTTCCCTCATAGAAAACGATGTCCAAAGTAGTTTTCTGATTCAAATGTAGCTTATAGTACTTAAAAATCCAATATCAATAATATGGTAATTTCTAGAAAGAATGAGGTTGGTTATTTAGGTAACCACGTGCAATCCTGGCAAGAGCTGCAGGACTGGGAATTAACCTTGGCATGACTTGACCAGGGGAGGAGCAACTGCTCTGAAGCTATGATAGACAGGCAGAGCTTTGCAAGTGAGTGCTGAGTGCTATTGGACAGTCTCCTGTCATTGGTGTCTGATGTGGGCAGGAGTGCTGAGGTCACAGAATCTTGGACTAAGATTCTGGAACTCCAAGAGGCAGTGACGTGGCAAAGCATTGTTTAGGGTATTGCTAGGTGACAAAGCCCTCTCAGATGAGTTGCTGAAACACAAAGGTTTCATGGTGGTAGGCTCTAGTGTTTGGGTGACCAGTTTGGAGAGATTTAGTTGACTTTAGGTCAAAGTTCTAGTGTTTTACAAAAAGAAGCAGTCAGGAGAAGATGGGAGGAGGAGGGGAGAAGGTGGTGTGGCCTGCTGGCCCTGCCTAGGTCCTCCACATATAGGACCTCTACTACAAAGTCTACCTCTACTACCCTAACCCTAACCCTAACCCTTACCCTAAACCTAACCCTAAACCTAACCTAACACTAACCCATACCTGACCCTAACCCTAACCCAAACATTAAACCTAAACCTAACCTTAACCCAAACGCTAAGCCTGAACCCAACCATAAACCAAACCCTAACCCTAAACCTAACCCTAATCCTAACCCAAACATTAACACTAAACCTAACCCTAATACTAGCCCAAACGCTAACCCTAAAGCTAACCCTAACGCAAAACCAAACCCTAACGCAGCC
>JAJHUQ010000061.1:1947500-1950000 GCA_035773235.1 Eospalax fontanierii | reverse complement strand
TCAGATGAATGGCTGAAACACAAAGGTTTCATGGTGGTAGGCTCTAGTGTTTGGGTGACCAGTTTGGAGAAATTTAGTTGACTTTAGGTCAAAGTTCTAGTGTTTTACAAAAAGAAGCAGCCAGGAGAAGATGGGAGGAGGAGGGGAGAAGGTGGTGTGGCCTGCTGGCCCTACCTAGGTCCTCCACATACAGGACCTCTACTATAAAGTCTACCTCTACTAACCTAACCCTAACCCTAACCCTTAATCTAAACCTAACCCTAAACCTAACCTAACACTAACCCTATACCTAACCCTAACCCTAACCCAAACATTAAACCTAAACCTAACCCTAACCCAAACCCTAAGCCTGAACCCAAAAATAAACGAAACCCAAACCCTAAACCTAACCCTAACCCTAACCCAAACATTAACCCTAAACCTAACCTTAATCCTAGCACAAACCCTAACCCTAAACCTAACCCTAACACAAAGCCAAACCCTAACCCAGCCCTAAACCTAACCCAAACTCTAACTGTAACACTAACCCTAACCCTAACACTAAACGTAACACTAAACCAAACCCAAACCCTATACCTAACCCTAACCATAACCCAAACATTAACCCTAAACCTAACCCTAACCCAAACCCTAACCCTAAACCTAAACCTAACCCAAACCCTAACCATAAACATAACTCTAACCCTAATCCAAACCCTAACCCTAAAGCTAACCCAAACATTAACCCTAAACCTAACCCTAACCCAAACTCTAACCCTAAACCTAACCATAACCCAAACCCAAACCCTAACCCTAAACCTAATCGTAACCCAAACCCTAAACCTAACCCTAACCGCAATTCTTACCCACACCCAAACACTAACCCTAACCCTAAACCTAACCCTAACCCAAACCCAAACCCTAACCCTAACCCTAACCTTAACCCAAACCCAAACCCTAACCCTAACCCTAACCCAAATCCTAACCATAACCAGAACCTAAACCATAACTGTATCCCAAAACCTAACCCTAACCTTAAACCTATCCGTAAACCAACCGCACACCCTAACCCTAACCCTAACCCAAACCCTATATCTAACCCTAACTCTAACCCAAACATAAACCCAAAACCTCACCCTAACCCAAACCCAAACCCTAACCCTAACCATAACCCTAACCCAAACTCTACCGGTAACCCTAACCCTAACACTAAACCTAACACTAAACCAAACACTAAGCCTATACCTAACCCTAACCCTAACCCAAACATTAACCCTAAACCTAACCCTAACGCAAACCCTAACCCTAACCCTAACCCTAAACAAAACCCTAACCCTAAACATAACCCAAACATTAACCCTAAACCTAACCCTAACCCTAACCCTAACCCAAACACTAACCCTAAACCTAACCCTAGCCCAAACCCTAACCCTAAACCTAACCCTAACACAAACCCTTACCCTAACCCAAACCCAAACCCAATCCATAACCCTAAACCTAACCCTAACCCAAACTCTAACCGTAACTCTAACCCTAACCCTAACCCTAACCCTAAACCTATCACTAACCCAAACCCTAACCCTAACCCTAACCCTAACCCTAACCCTAACCCAAACATTAAACCTAAATCTAACCCTAAACCAAACCCTAACAATAAACCTAACCCTAACCCAAACCCTAACACTAATCCTAACACTAACACAAACCCTAACCCTAAAGGTAACCAAACCAAATCCTAACCCTTACACTAACCCTAACCCAACCCTAATCCTAAACCAAACTCAAACACTAACCCTAAATCTCACCCTAACCCTAATCGAAAACATAACACTAACCCTACCCCAAACCATAACTCTATCCCAAAACCTAAACTTAAAACTAAACCAAACCCAAACCTTAACCCTGACACTAACCCTAACCCTAACCCTAACCCTAACCCTAACCCAAACCCTAACCCTAAACCTAACCCTAACCCTAACCCTAATCCTAAACCTAACCCTAATCCAAACTATAACCCTAACCCTAAATGTAACCCTAACCCTAAACCTAACCCTAACCCAAACCCAAACACTAAATCTAACCCTAATCCTAACCCTAACCCAAACTCTAAACCTAAACCTAACCCTAACCCAAACCCTAACCATAACCAGAATCCAAACTATAACACTATCTCTAAACCTAACCCTAACCCTAAACCTAACCATAACTCACACGCACACCCTAACGCTAACCCTAACCCTAACCCTAACCCTAACACAAACCCTAAACCTAACCTTAACCCTAACCCTAACCCTAACCCAAACCCTAACCCTAACACTAACCCTAACCCTAACCCAAACCCTAACTCTAAACCTAACCCTAACCCTAACCCTAACCCTAACTCACACACACACACTAACCCTAACCCTAACCCTAACACTAAACGTAACCCTAAACCTAACCTAACACTAACCCTATACCTGACCCTAACCCTAACCCAAACATTAAACCTAAACATAACCTTAACCCAAACCCTAAGCCT
>JAJHUQ010000061.1:1932500-1937500 GCA_035773235.1 Eospalax fontanierii | reverse complement strand
TCAAATGTAGCTTATAGTAATTAAGAATCCAATATCAGTAATATGGTAATTTCTAGAAAGAATGAGGTTGGTTATTTGTGTAACCACGTGCAATCCTGGCAAGAGCTGCAGGACTGGGAAGCAACCTTGGCATGACTTGACCAGGGGAGGCGCACCTGCTCGGAAGCTATGATAGACAGGCAGAGCTCTGCAAGTGAGTGCTGAGTGCTACTGGTAAGTCTCCTGTCATTGGTGTCTGATGTGGGCAGGAGTGCTGAGGTCACAGAATCTTGGAATAAGATTCTGGAACTCCAAGAGTCAGTGACCAGGCAATCTTTGTTTAGGGTGTTGCTAGGTGACAAAGCCCTCTCAGATGAGTTGCTGAAACACAGAGGTTTCATGGTGTTATTCTCTTGTGTTTGGGTGACCAGTTTGGAGAGATTTAGTTGACTTTAGGTCAAATATCTAGTGTTTGACGAAAAGAAGCAGCCAGGAGAAGTGGGAGGAGGAGGGGAGAAGGTGGTGTGGCCTGCTGGCCATGCCCAGGCCCTCCACATACAGGACCTCTACTACTAACCCTAATTGCCTACCTCTACTAACCCTAACGCTAACCTTAACCCTAACCCTAACCGTAATCCTAAACCTAACCTAACACTAACCCTATACCACACCCTAACCCTAAACCAAACATTAAACCTCAACCTAACCCTAACCGTAACCCTAAGACTAAACCTAACCCAAACCCTACCCCTAACCCTAACCCTAACCCTAACCCTAACACTAACCTAAACATAACCCAAACATTAACCCTAAACCTAACCCTAACCCTAGCCCAAACCCTAACCCTAAACGTAACACTAACAGAAACCCTGACCCTAACCCTAACCCAAAACCAAACCCAAACCCTAACCCTAAAGCTAACCCAAACATTAACCCTAAACCTAACCCTAACCAAAACCCTAACCCTAAACCTAACCCTAGCCCAAACCCTAACCCTAAACCTAACCCTAACACAAACCCTAAACCTATCGCAAACCCAAACACTAACCCTAAGCCTAATCCTAACCCTAAACCTAACCCTAACCCTAACAGAACCCATAAACATAACCCTATCCCTAAACACAACCCTAACCCAAAACTTAACCCTAAACCTGACCCTAACCCTAACCCTAAAACCGAACAGTAAACCTGAACATAAACCTAAACCAAACCCTAACCCTAACCCTAACACTTACCCTAACCCTAACTCTAATCCAAACCCAAACACTAACCCTATACCTAACCCTAAATCAACCCCAAATCCTAAAACTGAAATTAACACTAACCCTAACCCTAACGCAAACCCAAACCCTAACCCTAACCCTATCCTTAACAATAACCCAAACCCTAACACTAAATCTAACCCAAAACCTAACCCTGACCCTAACCCTAAAACAAACACAAACCCTAACCCTAACCCTAACCCTAAACCAAACCCTAACCATAACCAGAATCCAAACCATAACACTATCCCTAAATCTAACCCTAACCTTAACCTAAACCTAACCCAAATGCACACCCTAACCCTAGCCCTAACCCTAACCCTAACCCAAACCCTGACAATAACCCTAACCCTAACCTAAACCCTAACCCTAACCCTAACCCTAACCCAAACCCTAACTCTAACCCTAACCCTAACCCAAACCCAAACCCTAAGCTAACCCTAACCCTAACATTAACCCAAACCCTAACCCTAACCCTAACTCAAACCCTAACCCTAACCCTAACGAATACCCCAACCCAAACCAAAACCTAACCGTAACCCTCACCCAAACCATGAACCTAATCGTAACACTAACCCTAACCCAAACCCTGACCATAACCCTAACCCTAACCCTAACCCTAACACAAACCCTAACCCTAACCTAACACTAACCCTCACCCTAACCTAACCCTAACCCAAACCCCAACCCAAAACCCAAACCTGATCCTAACCCTAACCCTAACCCTAACCCTAACACTCACCCTAACCCTAACGGAAACCCTAAACCTAACCCTAACCCTAACTCAAACCCTAACCCTAATCCTAACCCTAATTCTAACCCTAACCCTAACCCTAACCCTTACCCAAGCTCTAACCGTAACCTTAACCCTAACCCTAACCCTAACCCTAAAACTAACACTAACCCAAACCCTAACCCTAACCCTAAACCTAAGCCTAACAATAAACCAAACCCTAACCCTAAACCTAACCGTAACCCAAACTCTAACGCGAAACCTAACCCTAACACAAAGCCTAATCCTAAACCTAACAGTAACACAAAACCTAACCCTAACCCTAACCCTAAACCTAATCCAAACCCAAATCCTAATCCTAACCCTAACCCTAACCCATAACCTAACCGGAACCCTAACCCTAACCCTAACCCTAACAAAAACACTAATCCTAACTTTAACCCTAACCCTAACCCAAACATTAACCCTAAACCTAACCCTAACCCAAACCCTAACCCTAAACCTAACCCTGACCCAAACCCTAACCCTATCCCAAACCCAATCACTAACCCTAAGACTAATCCTAACCCTAACCCTAACCCTAACACTAACCGAACCCATAAACCTAACCCTATCCCTAAACACAACCCTAACCCAAACCTTAACCCTAAGCCTGAACCTAACATAACCCTAACCCTAACCCTAACCCTAAACCCGAACACTAAACCTGAACATAAACCTAACCCAAACCCTAACCCAAACACTAACCCTAACCCTAACTCTAATCCAAACAGACACCCTAACCCTATACCTAAACATAAACCAAACCCAAAGCCTAACACTGAACTTAACACTAACCCTAACCCTAACACAAACCCAAACGGTAACCCTAAACCTAAGCCTTACAATAACCCAAACCCTAACCCTAACACTAACCCAAACCCTAACCCTAACCCTAACCCTAACCCAAACCAAAACACTAAACCTAACACTAATACTAACCCAAACCCAAACCCTAAGCCTAATCCTAACCCTAACCCAAACCCTAACCATAACCAGAATCCAAACTATAACACTATCCCTAAACCTAACCCTAACCCTAAACCTAACCCTCACCCAAACGCACACCCTAACCCTAAACCTAACCCAAACCCTAACCTTAACACAAACCCTAACCCTAACCCTAACCCTAACCCAAACCCTAACACTAACCCAAACCCTAACCCAAACCCTAACTCTAACCCAAACCCTCACCCAAACCTAAATCCTAACCCTAACCCTAACCCTAACACAAAAGCAAACCCTAACCCTAACCCTAATCCTAACGCAAACCAAACCCTAACACTACCCCTAACCCTAAACCTAACCCTAATCCAAACCCAAACCCTAACCCTAAACCTAACCCTAACCCAAACCCTAACCATAACCAGAACACAAAACATAATTCTATCCCTAAACCTATCCTAACCCTAAACCTAACCCTAACCCAAACGCACACCCTAACCCTAACCCTAACCCTAACCCTAACCCTAACCCTAACCCTAACCCTAACCCAAACCCTAACCCTAACTTTAAACTAAACTTAATCCTAACCCAAATGCTAACCCTAACCTTAACCCTAACCCTAACCTAATCCTAAACCTAACCTTAACCCAAATCCTAAACTTATCGCAAAATCTCACCCTAAACCTAACCTAAAACCTAACCCTAATCCTAACACTAACCCTAACCCAAACCCAAACCCTAATCCTAACACTAACCCTAACCCTAACCCTAACCTTAACCATAACCCTAACACTCACCCTAACACAAACGGAAACCCTAAACCTAACCCTAACCCTAACTCACACCATAACCCTAACCCTAACCCTAACCCTAACCCTAATCCTAACCCTAACCCTAACCCAATCACTAACCGTAAACGTAACCGTAACCCTAACCCTAACCCTAAACCTAACACTAACCCAAACCCTAAACCTAACACTAACCCAAACCCTAACCCTAACCCTAACTCTAACACTAAACCTAAGCCTAACAATAAAACAAACCCTAACCCTAAACCTAACCGTAACCCAAACCCTAACGCTAAACCTAACCCTAAACCAAAGCCTAACCCTAAACCTAACAGTAACACAAATCCTAACCCTAACCCAAACCCTAACCCTAATCCAAACCCAAATCCTAACCCTAACCCTAACCCTAACCCTAACCCTAACCCTAACCAAAACATTAACCTTAAACCTAACCCTAACACAAACCCTAACCCTAAACCTAACCCTAACCCAAACCCTAACCCTATCCCAAACCCAAACACTAACCCTAAGCCTAATCCTTACCCTAATCCAAACCCAATCCCTAACCCTAATCCTAACCGTAACCCAAAACCTAACCATAACCAGAAAACAAACCATAACTCTATCCCTAAACCTAACCCTAACCCTAAACCTAACCCTAACCCAAACGCACACCCTAACCCCAACCCTAACCCTCACCCTAACCCAAACCCTAACGCGAACCTTAAACTAAACTTAACCCTAACCCAAACGCTAACCCTAACCCTAACGCTAACCCTAACCTAATCCTAAACCTAACCTTAAACCAAACACTAAACTTATCGAAAACCATCACCCTAAACCTAACCTAAACCCTAACCCTAACCCTAACACTAACCCTAACCCAAACCCAAACCCTAATCCTAACACTAACCCTAACCGTAACCCTAACACTAACCCTAACCCAAACCCAAACCCTAATCCTAACACTAACCCTAACCGTAACCCTAACACTCACCCTAACCCAAACGGAAAACCTAAACCTAACCCTAAACCTAACTCACACCCTAACCCTAACCCTAAACCTAACCCTAACCCTAATCCTAACCCTAACCCTAACCCAAACCATAACCCTAATCCTAATCGTATCCCTAACCCTAAACCTAACCCTAACCCAAACACTAACCCTAACACTAACCCTAAACCTAACCCTAACCCTAATTCTAACCCTAACCCTAACCATAACCATAACCATAACCCATACCCTAATCCGAG
>JAJHUQ010000061.1:1895000-1927500 GCA_035773235.1 Eospalax fontanierii | reverse complement strand
TAATATGGTAATTTCTAGAAAGAATGAGGTTGGTTATTTATGTAACCACGTGCAATCCTGGCAAGAGCTGCAGGACTGGGAAGCAACCTTGGCATGACTTGACCAGGGGAGGCGCACCTGCTCGGAAGCTATGATAGACAGGGAGAGCTCTGCAAGTGAGTGCTGAGTGCTATTGGTCAGTCTCCTGTCATTGGTGTCTGATGTGGGCAGGAGTGCTGAGGTCACAGAATCTTGGAATAAGATTCTGGAACTCCAAGAGGCAGTGACCAGGCAAACATTGTTTAGGGTGTTGCTAGGTGACAAAGCCCTCTCAGATAAGTTGCTGAAACACAGAGGTTTCTTGGTGGTAGGCTCTTGTGTTTGGGTGACCAGTTTGGAGAGATTTAGTTGACTTTAGGTCAGAAATCTAGTGTTTGACAAAAAGAAGCAGCCAGGAGAAGTGGGAGGAGGAGGGGAGAAGGTGGTGTGGCCTGCTGGCCATGCCCAGGCCCTCCACATACAGGACCTCTACTACTAACCCTCATTGCCTACCTCTACTAACCCTAACGCTAACCCTAACCCTAACCCTAACCGTAATCCTAAACCTAACCTAACACTAACCCTGTACCTAACACTAACCCTAACCCAAACATTAAACCTAAACCTAACCCTAACCCTAACCCTAAGACTAAACCTAAACATAACCCAAACATTAACCCTAAACCTAACCCTAACCCTAGCCCAAACCCTAACCCTAAACGTAACACTAACAGAAACCCTGACCCTAACCCTAACCCAAAACCAAAACCAAACCCTAACCCTAAAGCTAACCCAAACATTAACCCTAAACCTAACCCTAACCAAGACCCTAACCCTAACCCCAACCCTAACCCTAACCCTAACCCAAACCCTAACGCGATCCGTAAACTAAACTTAACCCTAACCCAAACGCTAACCCTAACCCTAACGCTAACCCTAACCTAATCCTAAACCTAACCCTAAACCAAATCCTAAACTTATCGAAAACCATCACCCTAAACCTAACCTAAACCCTAACCCTAACCCTAACACTAACCCTAACCCAAACCCAAACCCTAATCCTAACACTAACCCTAACCGTAACCCTAACACTAACCCTAACCCAAACCCAAACCCTAATCCTAACACTAAACCTAACCGTAACCCTAACACTCACCCTAACCCAAACGGAAACCCTAAACCTAACCCTAAACCTAACTCACACCCTAACCCTAACCCTAAACCTAACCCTAACCCTAATCCTAACCCTAACCCTAACTCAAACCATAACCCTAACCCTAAACGTTTTCCTAACCCTTAAACTAACCCTAACCCAAACACTAACCCTAACACTAACCCTAAACCTAACCCTAACCCTAATTCTAACCCTAACCCTAACCCTAACCATAACCATAACCCATACCCTAATCCGAGGGTAGCCTTGAACTGATAATCCTCCTGCCTCACCCCCAAGAGTTGAGTTGTACTTTTTTAAGAGCTAAGATTGGATTCAGCAACAATGAAAAAGGAAAATATTTTCCCTCATAGAAAACGATGTCCAAAGTAGTTTTCTGATTCAAATGTAGCTTATAGTACTTAAGAATCCAATATCAATAATATGGTAATTTCTAGAAAGAATGAGGTTGGTTATTTATGTAACCACGTGCAATCCTGGCAAGAGCTGCAGGACTGGGAAGCAACCTTGGCATGACTTGACCAGGGGAGGCGCACCTGCTCGGAAGCTATGATAGACAGGGAGAGCTCTGCAAGTGAGTGCTGAGTGCTATTGGTCAGTCTCCTGTCATTGGTGTCTGATGTGGGCAGGAGTGCTGAGGTCACAGAATCTTGGAATAAGATTCTGGAACTCCAAGAGGCAGTGACCAGGCAAACATTGTTTAGGGTGTTGCTAGGTGACAAAGCCCTCTCAGATAAGTTGCTGAAACACAGAGGTTTCTTGGTGGTAGGCTCTTGTGTTTGGGTGACCAGTTTGGAGAGATTTAGTTGACTTTAGGTCAGAAATCTAGTGTTTGACAAAAAGAAGCAGCCAGGAGAAGTGGGAGGAGGAGGGGAGAAGGTGGTGTGGCCTGCTGGCCATGCCCAGGCCCTCCACATACAGGACCTCTACTACTAACCCTCATTGCCTACCTCTACTAACCCTAACGCTAACCCTAACCCTAACCCTAACCGTAATCCTAAACCTAACCTAACACTAACCCTGTACCTAACACTAACCCTAACCCAAACATTAAACCTAAACCTAACCCTAACCCTAACCCTAAGACTAAACCTAAACATAACCCAAACATTAACCCTAAACCTAACCCTAACCCTAGCCCAAACCCTAACCCTAAACGTAACACTAACAGAAACCCTGACCCTAACCCTAACCCAAAACCAAACCCAAACCCTAACCCTAAAGCTAACCCAAACATTAACCCTAAACCTAACCCTAACCAAAACCCTAACCCTAAACCTAACCCTAGCCCAAACCCTAACCCTAAACCTAACCCTAACACAAACCCTAACCCTATCCCAAACCCAAACACTAACCCTAAGCCTAATCCTAACCCTAAACCTAACCCTAACCCTAACGGAACCCATAAACATAACCCTATCCCTAAACACAACCCTAACCCAAAACTTAACCCTAAACCTGACCCTAACCCTAACCCTAAAACCGAACAGTAAACCTGAACATAAACCTAAACCAAACCCTAACCCTAACCCTAACACTAACCCTAACCCTAACTCTAATCCAAACCCAAACACTAACCCTATACCTAACGCTAAATCAAACACAAATCCTAACACTGAAATTAACACTAACCCTAACCCTAACCCAACCCCAAACCCTAACCCTAACCCTATCCTTAACAATCACCCAAACCCTAACACTAAATCTAACCCAAACCCTAACCCTGACCCTAACCCTAAACCAAACGCAAACCCTAACCCTAACCCTAACCCTAAACCAAACCCTAACCCTAACCAGAAACCAAACCATAACACTATCCCTAAACCTAACCCTAACCCTAAACCTAAACATAACCCAAATGCACACCCTAACCCTAACCCTAACCCTAACCCTAACCCTAACCCTGACAATAACCCTAACCCTAACCTAAACCCTAACCATAACCCTAACCCAAACCCTAACTCTAACCCTAACCCTAAACCAAACCCAAACCCTAAGCTAACCCAAACCTAACAGTAACCCAAACCCTAACCCTAACCCTAACTCAAACCGTAACCGTAACCCTAACGAATACCCCAACCCAAACCAAAACCTAACCGTAACCCTCACCCAAACCATGAACCTAATCGTAACACTAACCCTAACCCAAACCCTGACCATAACCCTAACCCTAACCCTAACCCTAACACAAACCCTAACCCTAACCTAACCCTAACCCTAACCCTAACCTAACCCTAACCCTAACCCTAACCCAAACCCAAACCCTAATCCTAACCCTAACCCTAACCCTAAACCTAACACTCACCCTAACCCTAACGGAAACCCTAAACCTAACCCTAACCCTAACTCAAACCCTAACCCTAATCCTAACCCTAATTCTAACCCTAACCCTAACCCTAACCCTTACCCAAGCTCTAACCGTAACCGTAACCCTAACCCTAACCCTAACCCTAAAACTAACACTAACCCAAACCCTAACCCTAACCCTAACCCTAACCCTAAACCTAAGCCTAACAATAAACCAAACCCTAACCCTAAACCTAACCGTAACCCAAACTCTAATGCTAAACCTAACCCTAACACAAAGCCTAATCCTAAACCTAACAGTAACACAAAACCTAACCCTAACCCTAACCCTAACCCTAATCCAAACCCAAATCCTAATCCTAACCCTAACCCTAACCCATAACCTAACCGTAACCCTAACCCTAACCCTAACCCTAACAAAAACACTAACCCTAACTCTAACCCTAACCCTAACCCTAACCCAAACATTAACCCTAAACCTAACCCTAACCCAAACCCTAACCCTAAACCTAACCCTGACCCAAACCCTAACCCTATCCCAAACCCAATCACTAACCCTAAGACTAATCCTAACCCTAACCCTGACCCTAACACTAACCGAACCCATAAACCTAACCCCATCCCTAAACACAACCCTAACCCAAACCTTAACCCTAAGCCTGAACCTAACATCACCCTAACCCTAACCCTAACCCTAAACCCGAACACTAAACCTGAACATAAACCTAACCCAATCCCTAACCCAAACACTAACCCTAACCCTAACTCTAATCCAAACAGACACCCTAACCCTATACCTAAACATAAACCAAACCCAAAGCCTAACACTGAACTTAACACTAACCCTAACCCTAACACAAACCCAAACGGTAACCCTAAACCTAAGCCTTACAATAACCCAAACCCTAACCCTAAAACTAACCCAAACCCTAACCCTAACCCTAACCCTAACCCAAACCAAAACACTAAACCTAACACTAATACTAACCCAAACCCAAACCCTAAGCCTAATCCTAACCCTAACCTAAACCCTAACCATAACCAGAATCCAAACTATAACACTATCCCTAAACCTAACCCTAACCCTAAACCTAACCCTCACCCAAACGCACACCCTAACCCTAAACCTAACCCTAAACCTAACCTTAACACAAACCCTAACCCTAACCCTAACCCAAACCCTAACACTAACCCAAACCCTAACCCAAACCCTAACTCTAACCCTAACCCTAACCCAAACCCAAACCCTAACCCTAACCCTAACCCTAACCCAAAACCAAACCCTAACCCTAACCCTAATCCTAACGCAAACCAAACCCTAACACTACCCCTAAACCTAAACCTAACCCTAATCCAAACCCAAACCCTAACCCTAAATCTAACCCTAACCCAAACCCTAACCATAACCAGAACACAAACCATAATTCTATCCCTAAACCTAACCCTAACCCTAAACCTAACCCTCACCCAAACGCACACCCTAACCCTAACCCTAACCCTAACCCTAACCCTAACCCTAACCCAAACCCTAACCCTAAACTTAAACTAAACTTAATCCTAACCCAAATGCTAACCCTAACCCTAACCCTAACCCTAACCTAATCCTAAACCTAACCTTAACCCAAATCCTAAACTTATCGCAAAACCTCACCCTAAACCTAACGTAAAACCTAACCCTAATCCTAACACTAACCCTAACCCAAACCCAAACCCTAATCCTAACACTAACCCTAACCCTAACCCTAACCTTAACCATAACCCTAACACTCACCCTAACACAAACGGAAACCCTAAACCTAACCCTAACCCTAACTCACACCATAACCCTCACCCTAACCCTAACCCTAACCCTAATCCTAACCCTAACCCTAACCCAATCTCTAACCCTAACCATAACCCTAACCCTAACCCTAACCCTAAACCTAACACTTACCCAAACCCTAACCCTAACCCTAACCCTAACACTAAACCTAAGCCTAACAATAAACCAAACCCTAACCCTAAACCTAACCGTAACCCAAACCCTAACGCTAAACCTAACTCTAAACCAAAGCCTAACCCTAAACCTAACAGTAACACAAAACCTAACCCTAACCCTAACCCTAATCCTAATCCAAAACCAAATCCTAACCCTAACCCTAACCCTAACCCTAACCCTAACCCAAACATTAACCTTAAACCTAACCCTAACCCAAACCCTAACCCTAAACCTAACCCTAACCCAAACCCTAACCCTATCCCAAACCCAAACACTAACCCTAAGCCTAATCCTTACCCTAATCCAAACCCAATACCTAACCCTAATCCTAACCGTAACCCAAAACCTAATCATAACCAGAAAACAAACCATAAATCTATCCCTAAACCTAACCCTAACCCTAAACCTAACCCTAACCCAAACGCACACCCTAACCCCAACCCTAACCCTAACCCTAACCCAAACCCTAACGCGAACCTTAAACTAAACTTAACCCTAACCCAAACGCTAACCCTAACCCTAACGCTAACCCTAACCTAATCCTAAACCTAACCTTAAACCAAATCCTAAACTTATCGAAAACCCTCACCCTAAACCTAACCTAAACCCTAAACCTAACCCTAACACTAACCCTAACCCAAACCCAAACTCTAATCCTAACACTAACCCTAACCGTAACCCTAACACTAACCCTAGCCCAAACCCAAACCCTAATCCTAACACTAACCCTAACCGTAACCCTAACACTCACCCTAAACCAAACGGAAACCCTAAACCTAACCCTAAACCTAACTCACACCCTAACCCTAACCCTAAACCTAACCCTAACCCTAATCCTAACCCTAACCCTAAGCCAAACCATAACCCTAATCCTAATCGTATCCCTAACCCTAAACCTAACCCTAACCCAAACACTAACCCTAACACTAACCCTAAACCTAACCCTAACCCTAATTCTAACCCTAACCCTAACCCTAACCATAAACATAACCCATACCCTAATCCGAGGGTAGCCTTGAACTGATAATCCTCCTGCCTCACCCCCAAGAGTTGAGTTGTACTTTTTTAAGAGCTAAGATTGGATTCAGCAACAATGAAAATGAAAATATTTTCACTCATAGAAAACGATGTCCAAAGTAGTTTTCTGATTCAAATGTAGCTTATAGTACTTAAGAATCCAATATCAATAATATGGTAATTTCTAGAAAGAATGAGGTTGGTTATTTATGTAACCACGTGCAATCCTGGCAAGAGCTGCAGGACTGGGAAGCAACCTTGGCATGACTTGACCAGGGGAGGCGCACCTGCTCGGAAGCTATGATAGACAGGCAGAGCTCTGCAAGTGAGTGCTGAGTGCTATTGGTCAGTCTCCTGTCATTGGTGTCTGATGTGGGCAGGAGTGCTGAGGTCACAGAATCTTGGAATAAGATTCTGGAACTCCAAGAGGCAGTGACCAGGCAAACATTGTTTAGGGTGTTGCTAGGTGACAAAGCCCTCTCAGATAAGTTGCTGAAACACAGAGTTTTCTTGGTGGTAGGCTCTTGTGTTTGGGTGACCAGTTTGGAGCGATTTAGTTGACTTTAGGTCAAAAATCTAGTGTTTGACAAAAAGAAGCAGCCAGGAGAAGTGGGAGGAGGAGGGGAGAAGGTGGTGTGGCCTGCTGGCCATGCCCAGGCCCTCCACATACAGGACCTCTACTACTAACCCTAATTGCCTACCTCTACTAACCCTAACGCTAACCCTAACCCTAACCCTAACCGTAATCCTAAACCTAACCTAACACTAACCCTATACCTAACCCTAACCCTAACCCAAACATTAAACCTAAACCTAACCCTAACCCTAACCCTAAGACTAAACCTAAACATAACCCAAACATTAACCCTAAACCTAACCCTAACCTTAGCCCAAACCCTAACCCTAAACGTAACACTAACAGAAACCCTGACCCTAACCCTAACCCAAAACCAAACCCAAACCCTAACCCTAAAGCTAACCCAAACATTTACCCTAAACCTAACCCTAACCAAAACCCTAACCCTAAACCTAACCCTAGCCCAAAACCTAACCCTAAACCTAACCCAAACACAAACCCTAACCCTATCCCAAACCCATACACTAACCCTAAGCCTAATCCTAACCCTAAACCTAACCCTAACGCTAACGGAACCCATAAACATAACCCTATCCCTAAACACAACCCTAACCCAAAACTTAACCCTAAACCTGACCCTAACGCTAAACCTAAAACCGAACAGTAAACCTGAACATAAGCCTAAACCAAACCCTAACCCTAACCCTAACACTAACCCTAACCCTAACTCTAATCCAAACCCAAACACTAACCCTATAACTAACCCTAAATCAAACCCAAATCCTAACACTGAAATTAACACTAACCCTAACCCTAACGCAAACCCAAACCCTAACCCTAACCCTATCCTTAACAATAACCCAAACCCTAACACTAAATCTAACCCAAACCCTAACCCTGACCCTAACCCTAAACCAAACACAAACCCTAACCCTAACCCTAACCCTAAACCAAACCCTAACCATAACCAGAATACAAACCATAACACTATCCCTAAACCTAACCCTAACCCTAAATCTAAACCTAACCCAAATGCACACCCTAAACCTAACCCTAACCCTAACCCTAACCCAAACCCTGACAATAACCCTAACCCTAACCTAAACCCTAACCCTAACCCTAACCCAAACCCTAACTCTAACCCTAACCCTAAACCAAACCCAAACCCTAAGCTAACCCAAACCTAACAGTAACCCAAACCCTGACCCTAACCCTAACTCAAACCCTAAGCGTAACCCTAACGAATACCCCAACCCAAACCAAAACCTAACCGTAACCCTCACCCAAACCATGAACCTAATCGTAACACTAACCCTAACCCAAACCCTGACCATAATCCTAACCCTAACCCTAACCCTAACACAAACCCTAACCCTAACCTAACCCTAACCCTAACCTAACCTAACCCTAACCCTAACCCTAACCCAAACCCAAACCCTAATCCTAACCCTAACCCTAACCCTAAACCTAACACTCACCCTAACCCTAACGGAAACCCTAAACCTAACCCTAACCCTAACTCAAACCCTAACCCTAATCCTAACCCTAATTCTAACCCTAACCCTAACCCTAACCCTTACCGAAGCTCTAACCGTAACCGTAACCCTAACCCTAACCCTAACCCTAAAACTAACACTAACCCAAACCCTAACCCTAAACCTAAACCTAAGCCTAACAATAAACCAAACCCTAACCCTAAACCTAACCGTAACCCAAACTCTAATGCTAAACCTAACCCTAACACAAAGCCTAATCCTAAACCTAACAGTAACACAAAACCTAACCCTAACCCTAATCCAAACCCAAATCCTAATCCTAACCCTAACCCTAACCCATAACCTAACCGTAACCCTAACCCTAACCCTAACCCTAACAAAAACACTAACCCTAACTCTAACCCTAACCCTAACCCTAACCCAAACATTAACCCTAAACCTAACCCTAACCCAAACCCTAACCCTAAACCTAACCCTGACCCAAACCCTAACCCTATCCCAAACCCAATCACTAACCCTAAGACTAATCCTAACCCTAACCCTAACCCTAACACTAACCGAACCCATAAACCTAACCCTATCCCTAAACACAACCCTAACCCAAACCTTAACCCTAAGCCTGAACCTAACATAACCCTAACCCTAACCCTAACCCTAAACCCGAACACTAAACCTGAACATAAACCTAACCCAATCCCTAACCCAAACACTAACCCTAACCCTAACTCTAATCCAAACAGACACCCTAACCCTATACCTAAACATAAACCAAACCCAAAGCCTAACACTGAACTTAACACTAACCGTAACCCTAACACAAACCCAAACGGTAACCCTAAACCTAAGCCTTACAATAACCCAAACCCTAACCCTAACACTAACCCAAACCCTAACCCTAACCCTAACCCTAACCCAAACCAAAACACTAAACCTAACACTAATACTAACCCAAACCCAAACCCTAAGCCTAATCCTAACCCTAACCCAAACCCTAACCATAACCAGAATCCAAACTATAACACTATCCCTAAACCTAACCCTAACCCTAAACCTAACCCTCACCCAAACGCACACCCTAACCCTAAACCTAACCCTAAACCTAACCTTAACACAAACCCTAACCCTAACCCTAACCCTAACCCAAACCCTAACACTAACCCAAACCCTAACCCAAACCCTAACTCTAACCCTAACCCTAACCCAAACCCAAACCCTAACCCTAACCCTAACCCTAACCCAAAACCAAACCCTAACCCTAACCCTAATCCTAACGCAAACCAAACCCTAACACTACCCCTAAACCTAAACCTAACCCTAATCCAAACCCAAACCCAAACCCTAACCCTAAATCTAACCCTAACCCAAACCCTAACCATAACCAGAACACAAACCATAATTCTATCCCTAAACCTATCCCTAACCCTAAACCTAACCCTATCCCAAACGCACACCCTAACCCTAACCCTAACCCTAACCCTAACCCTAACCCTAACCCAAACCCTAACCCTAAACTTAAACTAAACTTAATCCTAACCCAAATGCTAACCCTAACCCTAACCCTAACCCTAACCTAATCCTAAACCTAACCTTAACCCAAATCCTAAACTTATCGCAAAACCTCACCCTAAACCTAACCTAAAACCTAACCCTAACCCAAACACTAACCCTAACCCTAACCCAAACCCTAATCCTAACACTAACCCTAACCCTAACCCTAACCTTAACCATAACCCTAACACTCACCCTAACCCAAACGGAAACCCTAAACCTAACCCTAACCCTAACTCACACCATAACCCTAACCCTAACCCTAACCCTAACCCTAACCCTAATCCTAACCCTAACCCTAACCCAATCTCTAACCGTAACCATAACCGTAACCCTAACCCCACCCCCAAACCTAACACTTACCCAAACCCTAACCCTAACCCTAACCCTAACACTAAACCTAAGCCTAACAATAAACCAAACCCTAACCCTAAACCTAACCCTAACCCAAACCCTAACCCTATCCCAAACCCAAACACTAACCCTAAGCCTAATCCTTACCCTAATCCAAACCCAATACCTAACCCTAATCCTAACCGTAACCCAAAACCTAACCATAACCAGAAAACAAACCATAACTCTATCCCTAAACCTAACCCTAAGCCTAAACCTAACCCTAACCCAAACGCACACCCTAACCCCAACCCTAACCCTAACCCTAACCCAAACCCTAACGCGAACCTTAAACTAAACTTAACCCTAACCCAAACGCTAACCCTAACCCTAACGCTAACCCTAACCTAATCCTAAACCTAACCTTAAACCAAATCCTAAACTTATCGAAAACCATCACCCTAAACCTAACCTAAACCCTAACCCTAACCCTAACACTAACCCTAACCCAAACCCAAACCCTAATCCTAACACTAACCCTAACCGTAACCCTAACACTAACCCTAACCCAAACCCAAACCCTAATCCTAACACTAACCCTAACCGTAACCCTAACACTCACCCTAACCCAAACGGAAACCCTAAACCTAACCCTAAACCTAACTCACACCCTAACCCTACCCCTAAACCTAACCCTAACCCTAATCCTAACCCTAACCCTAACTCAAACCATAACCCTAATCCTAATCGTATCCCTAACCCTAAACCTAACCCTCACCCAAACACTAACCCTAACACTAACCCTAAACCTAACCCTAACCCTAATTCTAACCCTAACCCTAACCCTAACCATAACCATAACCCATACCCTAATCCGAGGGTAGCCTTGAACTGATAATCCTCCTGCCTCACCCCCAAGAGTTGAGTTGTACTTTTTTAAGAGCTAAGATTGGATTCAGCAACAATGAAAAAGGAAAATATTTTCCCTCATAGAAAACGATGTCCAAAGTAGTTTTCTGATTCAAATGTAGCTTATAGTACTTAAGAATCCAATATCAATAATATGGTAATTTCTAGAAAGAATGAGGTTGGTTATTTATGTAACCACGTGCAATCCTGGCAAGAGCTGCAGGACTGGGAAGCAACCTTGGCATGACTTGACCAGGGGAGGCGCACCTGCTCGGAAGCTATGATAGACAGGGAGAGCTCTGCAAGTGAGTGCTGAGTGCTATTGGTCAGTCTCCTGTCATTGGTGTCTGATGTGGGCAGGAGTGCTGAGGTCACAGAATCTTGGAATAAGATTCTGGAACTCCAAGAGGCAGTGACCAGGCAAACATTGTTTAGGGTGTTGCTAGGTGACAAAGCCCTCTCAGATAAGTTGCTGAAACACAGAGGTTTCTTGGTGGTAGGCTCTTGTGTTTGGGTGACCAGTTTGGAGAGATTTAGTTGACTTTAGGTCAGAAATCTAGTGTTTGACAAAAAGAAGCAGCCAGGAGAAGTGGGAGGAGGAGTGGAGAAGGTGGTGTGGCCTGCTGGCCATGCCCAGGCCCTCCACATACAGGACCTCTACTACTAACCCTCATTGCCTACCTCTACTAACCCTAACGCTAACCCTAACCCTAACCCTAACCGTAATCCTAAACCTAACCTAACACTAACCCTGTACCTAACACTAACCCTAACCCAAACATTAAACCTAAACCTAACCCTAACCCTAACCCTAAGACTAAACCTAAACATAACCCAAACATTAACCCTAAACCTAACCCTAACCCTAGCCCAAACCCTAACCCTAAACGTAACACTAACAGAAACCCTGACCCTAACCCTAACCAAAACCCTAACCCTAAACCTAACCCTAGCCCAAACCCTAACCCTAAACCTAACCCTAACACAAACCCTAACCCTATCCCAAACCCAAACACTAACCCTAAGCCTAATCCTAACCCTAAAACTAAGCCTAAGCCTAACGAAACCCATAAACATAACCCTATCCCTAAACACAACCCTAACCCAAAACTTAACCCTAAACCTGACCCTAACCCTAACCCTAAAACCGAACAGTAAACCTGAACATAAACCTAAACCAAACCCTAACCCTAACCCTAACACTAACCCTAACCCTAACTCTAATCCAAACCCAAACACTAACCCTATACCTAACCCTAAATCAAACCCAAATCCTAACACTGAAATTAACACTAACCGTCACCCTAACGCAACCCCCAACCCTAACCCTAACCCTCTCCTTAACAATAACCCAAACCCTAACACTAAATCTAACCCACACCCTAACCCTGACCCTAACCCTAAACCAAACACAAACCCTAACCCTAACCCTAACCCTAAACCAAACCCTAACCATAACCAGAATCCAAACCATAACACTATCCCTAAACCTAACCCTAACCCTAAACCTAAACCTAACCCAAATGCACACCCTAACCCTAACCCTGACAATAACCCTAACCCTAACCTAAACCCTAACCCTAACCCTAACCCAAACCCTAACTCTAACCCTAACCCTAAACCAAACCCAAACCCTAAGCTAACCCAAACCTAACAGTAACCCAAACCCTAACCCTAACCCTAACTCAAACCCTAACCGTAACCCTAACGAATACCCCAACCCAAACCAAAACCTAACCGTAACCCTCACCCAAACCATGAACCTAATCGTAACACTAACCCTAACCCAAACCCTGACCATAACCCTAACCCTAACCCTAACCCTAACACAAACCCTAACCCTAACCTAACCCTAACCCTAACCCTAACCTAACCCTAACCCTAACCCTAACCCTAACCCAAACCCAAACCCTAATCCTAACCCTAACCCTAACCCTAAACCTAACACTCACCCTAACCCTAACGGAAACCCTAAACCTAACCCTAACCCTAACTCAAACCCTAACCCTAATCCTAACCCTAATTCTAACCCTAACCCTAACCCTAACCCTTACCCAAGCTCTAACCGTAACCGTAACCCTAACCCTAACCCTAACCCTAACCCTGACAATAACCCTAACCCTAACCTAAACCCTAACCCTAAACCAAACCCAAACCCTAAGCTAACCCAAACCTAACAGTAACCCAAACCCTAACCCTAACCCTAACTCAAACCCTAACCGTAACCCTAACGAATACCCCAACCCAAACCAAAACCTAACCGTAACCCTCACCCAAACCATGAACCTAATCGTAACACTAACCCTAACCCAAACCCTGACCATAACCCTAACCCTAACCCTAACCCTAACACAAACCCTAACCCTAACCTAACCCTAACCCTAACCCTAACCTAACCCTAACCCTAACCCTAACCCTAACCCAAACCCAAACCCTAATCCTAACCCTAACCCTAACCCTAAACCTAACACTCACCCTAACCCTAACGGAAACCCTAAACCTAACCCTAACCCTAACTCAAACCCTAACCCTAATCCTAACCCTAATTCTAACCCTAACCCTAACCCTAACCCTTACCCAAGCTCTAACCGTAACCGTAACCCTAACCCTAACCCTAACCCTAAAACTAACACTAACCCAAACCCTAACCCAAACCCTAACCCTAACCCAAAACCTAAGCCTAACAGTAAACCAAACCCTAACCCTAAACCTAACCGTAACCCAAACTCTAATGCTAAACCTAACGCTAACACAAAGCCTAATCCTAAACCTAACAGTAACACAAAACCTAACCCTAACCCTAACCCTAACCCTAATCCAAACCCAAATCCTAATCCTAACCCTAACCCTAACCCATAACCTAACCGTAACCCTAACCCTAACCCTAACCCTAACAAAAAGACTAACCCTAACTCTCACCCTAACCCTAACCCTAACCCAAACATTAACCCTAAACCTAACCCTAACCCAAACCCTAACCCTAAACCTAACCCTGACCCAAACCCTAACCCTATCCCAAACCCAATCACTAACCCTAAGACTAATCCTAACCCTAACCCTAACCCTAACACTAACCGAACCCATAAACCTAACCCTATCCCTAAACACAACCCTAACCCAAACCTTAACCCTAAGCCTGAACCTAACATCACCCTAACCCTAACCCTAACCCTAAACCCGAACACTAAACCTGAACATAAACCTAACCCAAACCCTAACCCAAACACTAACCCTAACCCTAACTCTAATCCAAACAGACACCCTAACCCTATACCTAAACATAAACCAAACCCAAAGCCTAACACTGAACTTAACACTAACCCTAACCCTAACACAAACCCAAACGGTAACCCTAAACCTAAGCCTTACAATAACCCAAACCCTAACCCTAAAACTAACCCAAACCCTAACCCTAACCCTAACCCTAACCCAAACCAAAACACTAAACCTAACACTAATACTAACCCAAACCCAAACCCTAAGCCTAATCCTAACCCTAACCTAAAACCTAACCATAACCAGAATCCAAACTATAACACTATCCCTAAACCTAACCCTAACCCTAAACCTAACCCTCACCCAAACGCACACCCTAACCCTAAACCTAACCCTAAACCTAACCTTAACACAAACCCTAACCCTAACCCTAACCCAAACCCTAACACTAACCCAAACCCTAACCCAAACCCTAACTCTAACCCTAACCCTAACCCAAACCCAAACCCTAACCCTAACCCTAACCCTAACCCAAAACCAAACCCTAACCCTAACCCTAATCCTAACGCAAACCAAACCCTAACACTACCCCTAAACCTAAACCTAACCCTAATCCAAACCCTAACCCTAACCCTAAATCTAACCCTAACCCAAACCCTAACCATAACCAGAACACAAACCATAATTCTATCCCTAAACCTATCCCTAACCCTAAACCTAACCCTAACCCAAACGCACACCCTAACCCTAACCCTAACCCTAACCCTAACCCTAACCCTAACCCAAACCCTAACCCTAACCTTAAACTAAACTTAATCCTAACCCAAATGCTAACCCTAACCCTAACCCTAACCCTAACCTAATCCTAAACCTAACCTTAACCCAAATCCTAAACTTATCGCAAAACCTCACCCTAAACCTAACGTAAAACCTAACCCTAATCCTAACACTAACCCTAACCCAAACCCAAACCCTAATCCTAACACTAACCCTAACCCTAACCCTAACCTTAACCATAACCCTAACACTCACCCTAACACAAACGGAAACCCTAAACCTAACCCTAACCCTAACTCACACCATAACCCTAACCCTAACCCTAACCCTAACCCTAATCCTAACCCTAACCCTAACCCAATCTCTAACCGGAACCATAACCGTAACCCTAACCCTAACCCTAAACCTAACACTTACCCAAACCCTAACCCTAACCCTAACCCTAACACTAAACCTAAGCCTAACAATAAACCAAACCCTAACCCTAAACCTAACCGGAACCCAAACCCTAACGCTAAACCTACCTCTAAACCAAAGCCTCACCCTAACCCTAACAGTAACACAAAACCTAACCCTAACCCTAACCCTAATCCTAATCCAAAACCAAATCCTAACCCTAACCCTAACCCTAACCCTAACCCTAACCCAAACATTAACCTTAAACCTAACCCTAACCCAAACCCTAACCCTAAACCTAACCCTAACCCAAACCCTAACCCTATCCCAAACCCAAACACTAACCCTAAGCCTAATCCTTACCCTAATCCAAACCCAATACCTAACCCTAATCCTAACCGTAACCCAAAACCTAATCATAACCAGAAAACAAACCATAAATCTATCCCTAAACCTAACCCTAACCCTAAACCTAACCCTAACCCAAACGCACACCCTAACCCCAACCCTAACCCTAACCCTAACCCAAACCCTAACGCGAACCTTAAACTAAACTTAACCCTAACCCAAACGCTAACCCTAACCCTAACGCTAACCCTAACCTAATCCTAAACCTAACCTTAAACCAAATCCTAAACTTATCGAAAACCCTCACCCTAAACCTAACCTAAACCCTAAACCTAACCCTAACACTAACCCTAACCCAAACCCAAACTCTAATCCTAACACTAACCCTAACCGTAACCCTAACACTAACCCTAACCCAAATCCAAACCCTAATCCTAACACTAACCCTAACCGTAACCCTAACACTCACCCTAAACCAAACGGAAACCCTAAACCTAACCCTAAACCTAACTCACACCCTAACCCTAACCCTAAACCTAACCCTAACCCTAATCCTAACCCTAACCCTAAGCCAAACCATAACCCTAATCCTAATCGTATCCCTAACCATAAACCTAACCCTAACACAAACACTAACCCTAACACTAACCCTAAACCTAACCCTAACCCTAATTCTAACCCTAACCCTAACCCTAACCATAAACATAACCCATACCCTAATCCGAGGGTAGCCTTGAACTGATAATCCTCCTGCTTCACCCCCAAGAGTTGAGTTGTACTTTTTTAAGAGCTAAGATTGGATTCAGCAACAATGAAAAAGGAAAATATTTTCCCTCATAGAAAACGATGTCCAAAGTAGTTTTCTGATTCAAATGTAGCTTATAGTACTTAAGAATCCAATATCAATAATATGGTAATTTCTAGAAAGAATGAGGTTGGTTATTTATGTAACCACGTGCAATCCTGGCAAGAGCTGCAGGACTGGGAAGCAACCTTGGCATGACTTGACCAGGGGAGGCGCACCTGCTCGGAAGCTATGATAGACAGGCAGAGCTCTGCAAGTGAGTGCTGAGTGCTATTGTTCAGTCTCCTGTCATTGGTGTCTGATGTGGGCAGGAGTGCTGAGGTCACAGAATCTTGGAATAAGATTCTGGAACTCCAAGAGGCAGTGACCAGGCAAACATTGTTTAGGGTGTTGCTAGGTGACAAAGCCCTCTCAGATAAGTTGCTGAAACACAGAGTTTTCTTGGTGGTAGGCTCTTGTGTTTGGGTGACCAGTTTGGAGAGATTTAGTTGACTTTAGGTCAAAAATCTAGTGTTTGACAAAAAGAAGCAGCCAGGAGAAGTGGGAGGAGGAGGGGAGAAGGTGGTGTGGCCTGCTGGCCATGCCCAGGCCCTCCACATACAGGACCTCTACTACTAACCCTAATTGCCTACCTCTACTAACCCTAACGCTAACCCTAACCCTAACCCTAACCGTAATCCTAAACCTAACCTAACACTAACCCTATACCTAACCCTAACCCTAACCCAAACATTAAAACTAAACCTAACCCTAACCCTAACCCTAAGACTAAACCTAAACATAACCCAAACATTAACCCTAAACCTAACCCTAACCTTAGCCCAAACCCTAACCCTAAACGTAACACTAACAGAAACCCTGACCCTAACCCTAACCCAAAACCAAACCCAAACCCTAACCCTAAAGCTAACCCAAACATTAACCCTAAACCTAACCCTAACCAAAACCCTAACCCTAAACCTAACCCTAGCCCAAAACCTAACCCTAAACCTAACCCTAACACAAACCCTAACCCTATCCCAAACCCATACACTAACCCTAAGCCTAATCCTAACCCTAAACCTAACCCTAACGCTAACGGAACCCATAAACATAACCCTATCCCTAAACACAACCCTAACCCAAAACTTAACCCTAAACCTGACCCTAACCCTAACCCTAAAACCGAACAGTAAACCTGAACATAAACCTAAACCAAACCCTAACCCTAACTCTAACACTAACCCTAACCCTAACTCTAATCCAAACCCAAACACTAACCATATAACTAACCCTATATCAAACCCAAATCCTAACACTGAAATTAACACTAACCCTAACCCTAACGCAAACCCAAACCCTAACCCTAACCCTATCCTTAACAATAACCCAAACCCTAACACTAAATCTAACCCAAACCCTAACCCTGACCCTAACCCTAAACCAAACACAAACCCTAACCCTAACCCTAACCCTAAACCAAACCCTAACCATAACCAGAATCCAAACCATAACACTATCCCTAAACCTAACCCTAACCCTAAACCTAAACCTAACCCAAATGCACACCCTAAACCTAACCCTAACCCTAACCCTAACCCAAACCCTGACAATAACCCTAACCCTAACCTAAACCCTAACCCTAACCCTAACCCAAACCCTAACTCTAACCCTAACCCTAAACCAAACCCAAACCCTAAGCTAACCCAAACCTAACAGTAACCCAAACCCTAACCCTAACCCTAACTCAAACCCTAACCCTAACCCTAACGAATACCCCAACCCAAACCAAAACCTAACCGTAACCCTCACCCAAACCATGAACCTAATCGTAACACTAACCCTAACCCAAACCCTGACCATAACCCTAACCCTAACCCTAACCCTAACACAAACCCTAACCCTAACCTAACCCTAACCCTAACCCTAACCTAACCCTAACCCTAACCCTAACCCAAACCCAAACCCTAATCCTAACCCTAACCCTAACCCTAACCCTAACACTCACCCTAACCCTAACGGAAACCCTAAACCTAACCCTAACCCTAACTCAAACCCTAACCCTAATCCTAACCCTAATTCTAACCCTAACCCTAACCCTAACCCTTACCCAAGCTCTAACCGTAACCGTTACCCTAACCCTAACCCTAACCCTAAACCTAACACTAACCCAAACCCTAACCCTAACCCTAACCCTAACCCTAAACCTAAGCCTAACAATAAACCAAACCCTAACCCTAAACCTAACCGTAACCCAAACTCTAACGCTAAACCTAACCCTAACACAAAGCCTAATCCTAAACCTAACAGTAACACAAAACCTAACCCTAACCCTAACCCTAACCCTAATCCAAACCCGAATCCTAATCCTAAGCCTAACCCTACCCCATAACCTAACCGTAATCCTAACCCTAACCCTAACCCTAACAAAAACACTAACGCTAACTTTAACCCTAACCCTAATCCTAAGCCAAACATTAACACTAAACCTAACCCTAACCCAAACCCTAACCCTAAACCTAACCCTGACCCAAACCCTAACCCTATCCCAAACCCAATCACTAACCCTAAGACTAATCCTAACCCTAACCCTAACCCTAACACTAACCGAACCCATAAACCTAACCCTATCCCTAAACACAACCCTAACCCAAACCTTAACCCTAAGCCTGAACCTAACATAACCCTAACCCTAACCCTAACCCTAAACCCGAACACTAAACCTGAACATAAACCTAACCCAAACCCTAACCCAAACACTAACCCTAACCCTAACTCTAATCCAAACAGACACCCTAACCCTATACCTAAACATAAACCAAACCCAAAGCCTAACACTGAACTTAACACTAACCCTAACCCTAACACAAACCCAAACGGTAACCCTAAACCTAAGCCTTACAATAACCCAAACCCTAACCCTAACACTAACCCAAACCCTAACCCTAACCCTAACCCTAACCCAAACCAAAACACTAAACCTAACACTAATACTAACCCAAACCCAAACCCTAAGCCTAATCCTAACCCTAACCCAAACACTAACCATAACCAGAATCCAAACTATAACACTATCCCTAAACCTATCCCTAACCCTAAACCTAACCCTCACCCAAACGCACACCCTAACCCTAAACCTAACCCTAACCCTAACCTTAACACAAACCCTAACCCTAACCCTAACCCTAACCCAAACCCTAACACTAACCCAAACCCTAACCCAAACCCTAACTCTAACCCTAACCCTATCCCAAACCCAAACCCTAACCCTAACCCTAACCCTACCCCAAAACCAACCCCTTACCCTAACCCTAATCCTAATGCAAACCAAAACCTAACACTACCCCTAACCCTAAACCTAACCCTAATCCAAACCCAAACCCTAATCCTAAATCTAACCCTAACCCAAACCCTAACCATAACCAGAACACAAACCATAATTCTATCCCTAAACCTATCCCTAACCCTAAACCTAACCCTAACCCAAACGCACACCCTAACCCTAACCCTAACCCTAACCCAAACCCTAACCCTAACCTTAAACTAAACTTAATCCTAACCCAAATGCTAACCCTAACCTTAACCCTAACCCTAACCTAATCCTAAACCTAACCTTAACCCAAATCCTAAACTTATCGCAAAACCTCACCCTAAACCTAACCTAAAACCTAACCCTAATCCTAACACTAACCCTAACCCAAACCCAAACCCTAATCCTAACACTAACCCTAACCCTAACCCTAACCTTAACCATAACCCTAACACTCACCCTAACACAAACGGAAACCCTAAACCTAACCCTAACCCTAACTCACACCATAACCCTAACCCTAACCCTAACCCTAACCCTAATCCTAACCCTAAACCTAACCCAATCTCTAACCGTAACCATAACCGTAACCCTAACCCTAACCCTAAACCTAACACTTACCCAAACCCTAACCCTAACCCTAACCCTAACACTAAACCTAAGCCTAACAATAAACCAAACCCTAACCCTAAACCTAACCGTAACCCAAACCCTAACGCTAAACCTAACTCTAAACCAAAGCCTAACCCTAAACCTAACAGTAACACAAAACCTAACCCTAACCCTAACCCTAATCCTAATCCAAAACCAAATCCTAACCCTAACCCTAACCCTAACCCTAACCCTAACCCAAACATTAACCTTAAACCTAACCCTAACCCAAACCCTAACCCTAAACCTAACCCTAACCCAAACCCTAACCCTATCCCAAACCCAAACACTAACCCTAAGCCTAATCCTTACCCTAATCCAAACCCAATACCTAACCCTAATCCTAACCGTAACCCAAAACCTAATCATAACCAGAAAACAAACCATAAATCTATCCCTAAACCTAACCCTAACCCTAAACCTAACCCTAACCCAAACGCACACCCTAACCCCAACCCTAACCCTAACCCTAACCCAAACCCTAACGCGAACCTTAAACTAAACTTAACCCTAACCCAAACGCTAACCCTAACCCTAACGCTAACCCTAACCTAATCCTAAACCTAACCTTAAACCAAATCCTAAATTTATCGAAAACCCTCACCCTAAACCTAACCTAAACCCTAAACCTAACCCTAACACTAACCCTAACCCAAACCCAAACTCTAATCCTAACACTAACCCTAACCGTAACCCTAACACTAACCCTAACCCAAACCCAAACCCTAATCCTAACACTAACCCTAACCGTAACCCTAACACTCACCCTAACCCAAACGGAAACCCTAAACCTAACCCTAAACCTAACTCACACCCTAACCCTAACCCTAAACCTAACCCTAACCCTAATCCTAACCCTAACCCTAAGCCAAACCATAACCCTAATCCTAATCGTATCCCTAACCCTAAACCTAACCCTAACCCAAACACTAACCCTAACACTAACCCTAAACCTAACCCTAACCCTAATTCTAACCCTAACCCTAACCCTAACCATAACCATAACCCATACCCTAATCCGAGGGTAGCCTTGAACTGATAATCCTCCTGCCTCACCCCCAAGAGTTGAGTTGTACTTTTTTAAGAGCTAAGATTGGATTCAGCAACAATGAAAAAGGAAAATATTTTCCCTCATAGAAAACGATGTCCAAAGTAGTTTTCTGATTCAAATGTAGCTTATAGTACTTAAGAATCCAATATCAATAATATGGTAATTTCTAGAAAGAATGAGGTTGGTTATTTATGTAACCACGTGCAATCCTGGCAAGAGCTGCAGGACTGGGAAGCAACCTTGGCATGACTTGACCAGGGGAGGCGCACCTGCTCGGAAGCTATGATAGACAGGCAGAGCTCTGCAAGTGAGTGCTGAGTGCTATTGGTCAGTCTCCTGTCATTGGTGTCTGATGTGGGCAGGAGTGCTGAGGTCACAGAATCTTGGACTAAGATTCTGGAACTCCAAAAGGCAGTGACCAGGCAAACATTGTTTAGGGTGTTGCTAGGTGACAAAGCCCTCTCACATAAGTTGCTGAAACACAGAGGTTCTCGGAGGTAGGCTCTTGTGTTTGGGTGACCAGTTTGGAGAGATTTAGTTGACTTTAGGTCAAAAATCTCTTGTTTGACAAAAAGAAGCAGCCAGGAGATGTGGGAGGAGGAGGGGAGAAGGTGGTGTGGCCTGCTGGCCATGCCCAGGACCTCCACATACAGGACCTCTACTACTAACCCTAATTGCCTACCTCTACTAACCCTAACGCTAACCCTAACCCTAACCCTAACCCTAATCCTAAACCTAACCTAACACTAACCCTATACCTAACCCTAACCCTAACCCAAACATTAAACCTAAACCTAAACCTAACCCTAACCCTAAGACTAAACCTAACCATAACCCAAACATTAACCCTAAACCTAACCCTAACCCTAGCCCAAACCCTAACCCTAAACGTAACACTAACACAAACCCTAACCCTAACCCTAAACCAAACACAAACCCTAACCCTAACCCTAACCCTAACCCAAATATTAACACTAAACCTAATCCTAACCTAAACCCTAACCCTAAACCTAACACTAACCCAAACCCTAAACATAACCATAATCCTAACCCTAACCCAAACCCTAACCCTAAAGCTAACCCTAGCCCAAACCCTAACCCTAAACCTAACCCTAACACAAACCCTAACCCTATCCCAAAGCCAAACACTAACCCTAAGCCTAATCCTAACCCTAACCTAACCCTAACCCTAACGGAACCCATAAACATAACCCTATCCCTAAACACAACCCTAACCCAAACCTTGACCCTAAAACTGATCCTAACCCTAACCCTAAAACCGAATACTAAACCTGAACATAAACCTAAACCAAACCATAACCCTAACACTAACCCTAACCCTAACTCTAATCCAACCCAAACACTAACCCTATACCTAACCCTAAACCAAACCCAAACCCTAACACTGAACTTAACACTAACCCTATCCCTAACGCAAACCCAAACCCTAACCCTAACCCTATCCTTAATAATAACCCAAACCCTAACACTAAATCTAACCAAACCCTAACCCTAACCCTAAACCAAACACAAACCCTAACCCTAACCTTAACCCTAATCCTAACAAAAACCCAAACCCTAACCCTAACCCTAACCCTAAACCAAACCCTAACCATAACGAGAATTCAAACCATAACACTATCCCTAAACCTAACCCTAACCCTAAACCTAACCCTAACCCAAATGCACACCCTAACCCTAACCCTAACCCTAACCCACCCAAACCCTGAAAATAACCCTAACACTAACCTAAACCCTAACCCTAAACCTAACCCAAACCCTAACTCTAACCCTAACCCTAAACCAAACCCAAACCCTAACCTAACCCTAACCCTAACAGTAACCCAAACCCTAACCCTAACCCTAACTCAAACCCTAACCATAACCCTAACCCATACCCCAACCCAAACCCAAAACCTAACTGTAACCCTCAACCAAACCATGAACCAAATCATAACACTAACCGTAACCCAAACCCTGACCGTAACCCTAACCCTAACCCTAACCCTAACCCTAACCCTAACCCTAACCCAAACCTTAACACTAACCCTAACCCTAACCCAAACCCTAACTCTAAACCTAACCCTAACACAAACCCAAAGCCTAACCCTAACCCTAACCCTAACCCTAACCCTAACCCTAACACAAACCCTTACCCTAACCCTAAACCTAACCCTAACCCAAACCCTAACACTAACCCTAACCCTAACCAAAACCCTAACTCTAAACCTAACCCTAACCCAAACCCAAACCCTAACCCTAACCCTAACCCAAACCCTAACCCTAACCCTAACCCTAACCCTAACCCTAACCCTAACCCAAACCCAAACACTAAACATAACCCTAATCCTAAGCCAAACCCAAACCCTAAAAATAAAAATAACCCTAACCCTAAAACCGAACACTAAACCTGAACTTAAACCTAACCCTAACACTAACCCTAACCCTAACCCTAAACCCAAACCCTAAACCTAACCCTAACCCTAACCCTAAAACCGAACACTAAACCTGAACATAAACCTAACCCTAACACTAACCCTAGCCCTAACCCTAAACCCAAACCCTAAACCTCACCCTAACCCTAACCCAAATCCTAACCATAACCAGCATCTAAACTATAACACTACCCCTAAACCTAACCCTAACCCTAAACCTAACCCTAACCCAAACGCCCACCCTAACCCTAACCCTAACCCTAACCCTAACACAAACCCTAACCCAAACCCAAACCCTAACCCTAACCCTAAACCTAACCCAAACCCTAACCCTAACCCTAACCCAAAACCAAACCCAAACCCTACCCCTAACCCTAACCCTAATCCTAATGCAAACCAAACCCTAACACTAACCCTAACCCTAAACCTAACCCTAATCCAAACCCAAACCCTAACCCTAATCCTAACCGTAACCCAAACCCTAACCATAACCAGAACACAAACCATAACTCTATCCCTAAATCTAACCCTAACCCTAAACCTAACCCTAACCCAAACGCACACCCTAACCCTAACCCTAACCCTAACCCAAACCCTAACCCTAACCTTAAACTAAACTTAACCCTAACCCAAATGCTAACCCTAACTCTAACCCTAACCCTAACCTAATCCTAAACCTAACCTTAAACCAAATACTAAACTTATTGAAAACCCTCACCCTAAACCTAAACTAAACCCTAACCCTAACCCTAACCCTAACCCTAACCCTAATCCTCACACTAACCCTAACCCTAACACTAATCCTAACCCAAGCCCAAACCCTAATCCTAACACTAACCCTAACCCTAACCCTAACACTCACCCTAACCCAAACGGAAACCCTAAACCTACCCCTAAACCTAACTCACACCCTAACCCTAACACTAAACCTAACCCTAACCCTAATCCTAACCCTAACCCTAACCCAAACCATAGCCCTAATCCTAATCGTACCCCTAACCCTAAACCTAACCCTAACCCAAACACAAACCCTAACACTAACACTAAACCTAACCCTAAACCTAATTCTAACCCTAACCCTAACCCTAACCATAACCATAACCCATACCCTAATCCCAGGGTAGCCTTGAACTGATAATCCTCCTGCCTCACCCCCAAGAGTTGAGTTGTACATTTTTAAGAGCAAAGATTGGATTCAGCAACAATGAAAAAGGAAAATATTTTCCCTCATAGAAAACGATGTCCAAAGTAGTTTTCTGATTCAAATGTAGCTTATAGTATTTAAGAATCCAATATCAATAATATGGTAATTTCTAGAAAGAATGAGGTTGGTTATTTATGTAACCACGTGCAATCCTGGCAAGAGCTGCAGGACTGGGAAGCAACCTTGGCATGACTTGACCAGGGGAGGCGCACCTGCTCTGAAGCTACGATAGACAGGCAGAGCTCTGCAAGTCAGTGCTGAGTGCTATTGCTCAGTCTCCTGTCATTGGTGTCTGATGTGGGCAGGAGTGCTGAGGTCACAGAATCTTGGACTAAGATTCTGGAACTCCAAGAGGCAGTGACCAGGCAAACATTGTTTAGGGTGTTGCTAGGTGACAAAGCCCTCTCAGATGAGTTGCTGAAACACAGAGGTTTCTTGGTGGTAGGCTCTTGTGTTTGGGTGACCAGTTTGGAGAGATTTAGTTGACTTTAGGTCAAAAATCTAGTGTTTGATAAAAAGAAGCACCCAGGAGAATTGGGAGGAGGAGGGGAGAATGTGGTGTGTCCTGAAGGCCATGCCCAGGCCCTCCACATACAGGACATCTACTACTAACCCTAATTGCCTACCTCTACTAACCCTAACGCTAACCCTAACCCTAACCCTAACCCTAATTATAAACCTAACCTAACACTAACCGTATACCTAACCCTAACCCTAACCCAAACATTAAACCTAAACCTAACCCTAACCCTAACCCTAAGACTAAACCTAACCATAACCCAAACATTAACCCTAAACCTAACCCTAACCCTAGCCCAAACCCTAACCCTAAACGTAACACTAACACAAACCCTAACCCTAACCCTAAACCAAACACAAACCCTAACCCTAACCCTAACCCTAACCCAAATATTAACACTAAACCTAATCCTAACCTAAACCCTAACCCTAAACCTAACACTAACCCAAACCCTAAACATAACCATAATCCTAACCCTAACCCAAACCCTAACCCTAAAGCTAACCCTAGCCCAAACCCTAACCCTAAACCTAACCCTAACACAAACCCTAACCCTATCCCAAAGCCAAACACTAACCCTAAGCCTAATCCCAACCCCAACCTAACCCTAACCCTAACGGAACCCATAAACATAACCCTATCCCTAAACACAACCCTAACCCAAACCTTGACCCTAAAACTGATCCTAACCCTAACCCTAAAACCGAATACTAAACCTGAACATAAACCTAAACCAAACCATAACCCTAACACTAACCCTAACCCTAACTCTAATCCAAACCCAAACACTAACCCTATACCTAACCCTAAACCAAACCCAAACCCTAACACTGAACTTAACACTAACCCTATCCCTAACGCAAACCCAAACCCTAACCCTATCCTTAATAATAACCCAAACCCTAACACTAAATCTAACCAAACCCTAACCCTAACCCTAACCCTAAACCAAACACAAACCCTAACCCTAACCTTAACCCTAATCCTAACAAAAACCCAAACCCTAACCCTAACCCTAACCCTAAACCAAACCCTAACCATAACGAGAATTCAAACCATAACACTATCCCTAAACCTAACCCTAACCCTAAACCTAACCCTAACCCAAATGCACACCCTAACCCTAACCCTAACCCACCCAAACCCTGAAAATAACCCTAACACTAACCTAAACCCTAACCCTAAACCTAACCCAAACCCTAACTCTAACCCTAACCCTAAACCAAACCCAAACCCTAACCTAACCCTAACCCTAACAGTAACCCAAACCCTAACCCTCACCCTAACTCAAACCCTAACCCTAACCCTAACCCATACCCCAACCCAAACCCAAAACCTAACTGTAACCCTCAACCAAACCATGAACCAAATCGTAACACTAACCGTAACCCAAACCCTGACCGTAACCCTAACCCTAACCCTAACCCTAACCCTAACCCTAACCCAAACCTTAACACTAACCCTAACCCTAACCCAAACCGTAACGCTAAACCTAACCCTAACACAAACCCAAAGGCTAACCCTAACCCTAACCCTAACCCTAACCCTAACCCTAACCCTAACACAAACCCTTACCCTAACCCTAACCCTAACCCTAACCCCAACCCTAACACTAACCCTAACCCTAACCAAAACCCTAACTCTAAACCTAACCCTAACCCAAACCCAAACCCTAACCCTAACCCTAACCCAAACCCTAACCCTAACCCTAACCCTAACCCTAACCCTAACCCAAACCCAAACACTAAACATAACCCTAATCCTAAGCCAAACCCAAACCCTAAAAATAAAAATAACCCTAACCCTAAAACCGAACACTAAACCTGAACTTAAACCTAACCCTAACACTAACCCTAACCCTAACCCTAAACCCAAACCCTAAACCTAACCCTAACCCTAACCCTAAAACCGAACACTAAACCTGAACATAAAACTAACCCAAACACTACCCCTAGCCCTAACCCTAAACCCAAACCCTAAACATCAACCTAACCCTAACCCAAATCCTAACCATAACCAGCATCTAAACTATAACACTATCCCTAAACCTAACCCTAACCCTAAACCTAACCCTAACCCAAACGCCCACCCTAACCCTAACCCTAACCCTAACCCTAACACAAACCCTAACCCAAACCCAAACCCTAACCCTAACCCTAAACCTAACCCAAACCCTAACCCTAACCCTAACCCAAAACCAAACCCTAACCCTACCCCTAACCCTAACCCTAATCCTAATGCAAACCAAACCCTAACACTAACCCTAACCCTAAACCTAACCCTAATCCAAACCCAAACCCTAACCCTAATCCTAACCGTAACCCAAACCTTAACCATAACCAGAACACAAACCATAACTCTATCCCTAAATCTAACCCTAACCCTAAACCTAACCCTAACCCAAACGCACACCCTAACCCTAACCCTAACCCTAACCCAAACCCTAACCCTAACCTTAAACTAAACTTAACCCTAACCCAAATGCTAACCCTAACTCTAAGTCTAACCCTAACCTAATGCTAAACCTAACCTTAAACCAAATACTAAACTTATTGAAAACCCTCACCCTAAACCTAAACTAAACCCTAAACCTAACCCTAACCCTAACCCTAACCCTAACCCTAACACTAACCCTAACCCTAACACTAACCCTAACCCAAGCCCAAACCCTAATCCTAACACTAACCCTAACCCTAACCCAGCACTCACCCTAACCCAAACGGAAACCCTAAACCTACCCCTAAACCTAACTCACACCCTAACCCTAACCCTAAACCTAACCCTAACCCTAATCCTAACCCTAACCCTAACCCAAACCATAGCCGTAATCCTAATCGTACCCCTAACCCTAAACCTAACCCTAACCCAAACACTAACGCTAACACTAACACTAAACCTAACCCTAACCCTAATTCTAACCCTAACCCTAACCCTAACCATAACCATAACCCATACCCTAATCCGGTGGTAGCCTTGAACTGATAATCCTCCTGCCTCACCCCCAAGAGTTGAGTTGTACTTTTTTAAGAGCAAAGATTGGATTCAGCAACAATGAAAATGGAAAATATTTTCCCTCATAGAAAACGATGTCCAAAGTAGTTTTCTGATTCAAATGTAGCTTATAGTATTTAAGAATCCAATATCAATAATATGGTAATTTCTAGAAAGAATGAGGTTGGTTATTTATGTAACCACGTGCAATCCTGGCAAGAGCTGCAGGACTGGGAAGCAACCTTGGCATGACTTGACCAGGGGAGGCGCACCTGCTCTGAAGCTATGATAGACAGGCAGAGCTCTGCAAGTCAGTGCTGAGTGCTATTGCTCAGTCTCCTGTCATTGGTGTCTGATGTGGGCAGGAGTGCTGAGGTCACAGAATCTTGGACTAAGATTCTGGAACTCCAAGAGGCAGTGACCAGGCAAACATTGTTTAGGGTGTTGCTAGGTGACAAAGCCCTCTCAGATGAGTTGCTGAAACACAGAGGTTTCTTGGTGGTAGGCTCTTGTGTTTGGGTGACCAGTTTGGAGAGATTTAGTTGACTTTAGGTCAAAAATCTAGTTTTTGATAAAAAGAAGTACCCAGGAGAATTGGGAGGAGGAGGGGAGAATGTGGTGTGGCCTGAAGGCCATGCCCAGGCCCTCCACATACAGGACATCTACTACTAACCCTAATTGCCTACCTCTACTAACCCTAACGCTAACCCTAACCCTAACCCTAACCCTAATTATAAACCTAACCTAACACTAACCCTATATCTAACCCTAACCCTAACCCAAACATTAAACCTAAACCTAACCCTAACCCTAACCCTAAGACTAAACCTAAACATAACCCAAACATTAACCCTAAACCTAACCCTAACCCTAGCCCAAACCCTAACCCTAAACGTAACACTAACACAAACCCTAACCCTAACCCTAACCCAAAACCAAACCCTAACCCTAACCCAAATATTAACCCTAAACCTAACCCTAACCTAAACCCTAACCCTAAACCTAACACTAACCCAAACCCTAACCCTAACCCTAACCCTAACCCTAACCCTAACCCAAACATTAAACCTAAAGCTAAACCTAAACCAAACCCTAACAATAAACCTAACCCTAAAGCAAACCCTAACCCTAATCCTAACCCTAACACAAACCCTAACCCTAACGCTAACCAAACCAAATCCTAAACCTTACACTAACCCTAACCCAACCCTAATCCTAAACCAAACTCAAACACTAACCCTAATTCTCACCCTAACCCTAATCGAAAACCTAACACTAACCCTACCCCAAACCATAACTCTATCCCAAAACCAAACCTTAAAATTAAACCAAACCCAAGCCTTAACCCTGACACTAACCCTAACCCAAACCCTAACCCTAACCCAATCACAAACCCTAACCCTAACACAAAACCTAACCCTAAACCAAACCTAAACCTATCCCTAACCCTAACCATAAACCTAAACATAACCCTAACACAAACGCAAACCCTACCCCTAACCCTAACCCTAAAACTAACACTAACTCTAAACCTAACACTAACCCTAACCCTAACCCAAACCCTAACCCTAAACCTAACTCTAACCCTAACCCAAACCCTAACCCTAACCCTAACCCTAACCTAAACATTAAGCCTAAACCTAAACCTAACCCAAATCCTAAACAAAAACCTAACCCTAGCCCAAATCCTAACCCTAACCCTAACCCTAACACAAACCCTAACCCTAACCCAAACCCAAACCCTGATCCAAACACTAACCCTAACCCTCACCAAAACCCAAACGCAATCCTCACCCTCACCCTAACCCTAACCCAAACCCTAACACTAACCCTAACTCTAACACAAACCCTAACCCTAACCCTAATCCTAAACCTAACCGTAACCCAAACCATAACCCTAACCCTAAATGTAACCCTAACCCTAAACCTAACCCTAACCCAAACCCAAACACTAAACCTAACCCTAATCCTAACCCTAACCCAAACCCTAAACCTAACCCTAACACTAACCCAAACCCTAACCATAACCAGAATCCAAACTATAACACTATCTCTAAACCTAACCCTAACCCTAAACCTAACCCTAACTCACACGCACACCCTAACCCTAACCGTAACGCTAACACTAACCCTAACACAAACCCTAACCCTAACCCTAACCCTAATGCTAACCCAAACCCTAACACTAACCCTAACCCTAACCCAAACCCTAACTCTAACCCTAACCCTAACCCTAAACCTAACCCTAACTCACACGCACACCCTAACCCTAACCCTAACCCTAACCCTAACCCTAACCCTAACCCTAACCCTAACACAAACCCTAACCCTAACCCTAACCCTAACCCTAACCCAAACCTTAACACTAACCCTAACCCTAACCCAAACCCTAACTCTAAACCTAACACTAACACAAACCCAAAGCCTAACCCTAACCCTAACCCTAACCCTAACCCTAACACAAACCCTTACCCTAACCCTAACCCTAACCCTAACCCAAACCCTAACACTAACCCTAACCCTAACCAAAACACTAACTCTAAACCTAAACCTAACCCAAACCCAAACCCTAACCCTAACCCTAACCCAAACCCTAACCCTAACCCTAACCCTAACCCTAACCCTAACCCAAACCCAAACACTAAACATAACCCTAATCCTAAGCCAAACCCAAACCCTAAAAATAAAAATAACCCTAACCCTAAAACCGAACACTAAACCTGAACTTAAACCTAACCCTAACACTAACCCTATCCCTAACCCTAAACCCAAACCCTAAACCTAACCCTAACCCTAACCCTAAAACCGAACACTAAACCTGAACATAAACCTAACCCTAACACTAACCCTAGCCGTAACCCTAAACCCAAACCCTAAACCTCACCCTAACCCTAACCCAAATCCTAACCATAACCAGCATCTAAACTATAACACTATCCCTAAACCTAACCCTAACCCTAAACCTAACCCTAACCCAAACGCACACCCTAACCCTAACCCTAACCCTAACCCTAACACAAACCCTAAACCAAACCCAAACCCTAACCCTAACCCTAAACCTAACCCAAACCCTAACCCTAACCCTAACCCAAAACCAAACCCTAACCCTACCCCTAACCCTAACCCTAATCCTAATGCAAACCAAACCCTAACACTAACCCTAACCCTAACACTAACCCTAAGCCAAATATTAACCCTAAACCTAACCCTAACCAAAACCCTAACCAAAACCTAACCCTAAACCAAAACCTAACCCTAACCCTAACCCTAACCAAACCATAACCGTAACCCTAACCCTAACCCTTACAAAAACTCTAACACAAATATTAACCCTAAACCTAACCGTAACACAAACCCTAACCCTAAACCTAACCCTAACCCAAACCCTAACCCTAAACCTAACCATAACCCAAACCCTAACCCTAAACCTAACCCTAACACAAAACCTAACCCTAACCCT
>JAJHUQ010000061.1:1882500-1887500 GCA_035773235.1 Eospalax fontanierii | reverse complement strand
TGTGCTGAGTGCTATTAGTCAGTCTCCTGTCATTGGTGTCTGATGTGGGCAGGAGTGCTGAGGTCACAGAATCTTGGACTAAGATTCTGGAACTCCAAGAGGCAGTGACCTGGCAAAGCATTGTTTAGGGTGTTGCTAGGTGACAAAGCCCTCTCAGATGAGTTGCTGAAACACAGAAGTTTCTTGATGGTAGGCTCTAGTGTTTGGGTGACCAGTTTGGAGAGATTTAGTTGACTTTAGGTCAAAGTTCTAGTGTTTGACAAAAAGAAGCAGCCAGGAGACGATGGGAGGAGGAGGGGAGAAGGTGGTGTGTCCTGCTGGACCTGCCCAGGCCCTGCACATATAGGACCTCTACTACAACGCCTACCTCTACTAACCCTAACCCTAACCCTAACCCAAACTCTAACCGTAACCCTAACCCTAACCCTATCCCTAACCCTAACATTAACCCTAACCCAAATATTAACCCTAAACCTAACCCTAACCCAGACCCTAACCAAAACCTAACCCTAAACCAAAACCTAACCCTAACCCTAACCCGAACCAAACCATAACCGTAACCCTAACCCTAACGCTTACAATAACTCTAACACAAATATTAACCCTAAACCTAACCTTAACACAAACCCTAACCCTAAAACTAACCCTAACTCAAACCCTAACCCTAAACCTAACCCTAACACAAAACCTAACCCTAACCCTAACCCTAACCCTAACCTAAACCCAAATCCTAAACCTAACCCTAACCCTAACCCATACCCTAACCGTAACCCTAACTCTAACCCAAACCCTAACCCTAAACCTAACCCTAACACAAAACCTAGCCCTAACCCTAACCCTTAACCTAACCCTAACCCTAACCCTAACCCAAACACTAACCCTAACCCTAACACTAACCCTAACCCTAATCCAAACAATAACCCTATCCCTTACCCTATCAAAAACCCTAAATATAAAACTTACCCTAACCCATACCCTATCCCTATTCTAATACCAAACACTAACCCTAAGTCTAATCCTAACCCTAAACCTAACTCTAACCCTAACGGAACCCATAAACATAACCCTATCCCTAAACACAACCAATCCAAACCTTAACCCTAAATCTGACCCTAACCCTAACCCTAACCCAAACCCTGAAACTAACAGTAACCCTAACCTAAACCTTAACCCTAACCCTAACCCAAACGATAACTCTAACCCTAACCCTAACCCAAACCCAAACCCTAACCTAACCCTAACCCTAACAATAACCCAAACCCTAACCCTAATGCTAACTCAAACCCTAACCCTAACCCTAACCCACACCCCAACCCAAACCCAAGACCTTACCGTAACCTTCACACAAACCATGAACCTAATCGTAACCCTAACCCTAACCCAAACCCTGACCATAACCATAACCCTAACCCTAACCCTAACACAAACCCTAACACTAACCCTAACCCTAACCCAAACCCTAAACCTAACCCTAACCCAAACCCTAAACCTAACCCTAACCCTAACCCAAACCCTATCCCTAACCCTAACCCTAACCCTAACCCTAATCCTAACGCAAACCAAACCTTAACACTAACCATAACCCTAACCCTAACCCTAACCCTAACCCAAACCCTAACTCTAACCCTAACCCTAACCCTAAACCTAACCCTAACTCACACGCACACCCTAACCCTAACCCTAACCCTAACCCTAACCCTAACCCTCACCCAAACATTAAACCTAAAGCTAACCCTAAACCAAACCCTAACAATAAACCTAACCCTAACCCAAACCCTAACCCTAATCCTAACACTAACACAAACCCTAACCCTAAACTTAACCTTAACCAAAATCCAAACCCTAACCCTAACCCTAACCCTAACCCTAACCCAAACCGTAACTGTTAACCTAACCCTAACCCTAACCCTAATCCAAACCTTAACCCCAACCAAAACCCTAACGCTAACCAAACCAAATCCTAACCCTTACACTAACCCTAACCCCAAACCTAATCCTAAACCAAACTCAAACACTAACCCTAATTCTCACCCTAACCCTAATCAAAAACCTAACACTAACCCTTCCCTAAACCATAACGCTATCCCAAAACCTAACCTTAAAACTAAACAAAACCCAAACCTTAACCCTGACACTAACCCTAACCCTAATCCTAACCCTAACCCTAACACAACCCAAACCCTAACCCTAACACAAAACTTAACCCTAAACCAAACCCTAACCCTATCCCTAACCCTAACCATAAACCTAAACGTAACCCTAACACAAACGCAAACCCTACCTCTACCCCTAACCCTAACCCTAACCCTAACTCTAAACCTAACACTAACCCTAACACTAACCCAAACCCTAACCCTAAACCTAACTCTAACCCTAACCCAAACCCTAACCCTAACCCTAACCCTAACCCTAACCCAAACGTTAACCCTAAACCTAACCCTAACCCAAACCCTAGCCCTAAACCTAAGCCTAGCCCAAACCCTAACCCTAAACCTAACTCTAACACAAACCCTAACGCTAACCCAAACCCAAACCCTAATCCAAACACTAACCCTAACGCTAACCCTAACCCTCACCAAAACCCAAACACAATCCTCACCCTAACCCTAACCCTAACCCAAAACCTAACCCTAACTCTAACCCTAACCCTATCCCTAACCCAAATCTAAGCCAAACATTAACGCTAAACCTAACCCTAACACAAACTCTAAACCTAAACCTAACCCTAACCCAAACCCTAAACCTAACCCTAACCCTAACCCTAACCCTAACCCTAACCCAAACCCTAACCCTAATCCTAACCCTAACCCAAACATTAAAACTAAACCTAACCCTAACCCAAACCCTAACCCTAAACCTAACCCTAACCCAATCCCTAACCCTAAACCTAACCCTAACACTAACCCTAACCCAAATATTAACCCTAAACCTAACCCTAACACAAACCCTAACCAAAACCTAACCCTAAACCAAAACCTAACCCTAACCCTAACCCTAACCGTAATCTAAACCCAAATCCTAACCCTAACCCTAACCCTAATCCATACACTAACCGTAACCCTAACCCTAACCCTAACCCTAACCCTAACCTTAACCCAAATACTAACCCTAACCCTACACCTAACCCTAACCCTAACCCTAACCCAAACATTAACACTAAACCTAACCCTAACCCAAACCCTAACACTAAACCTAACCCTGACACAAACCATAACCCTATCCCAAACCCAAACACTAACCCTAAGCCTAATCCTAACCCTAAATCTAACATTAACCCAAACGGAACCCATAAACATAACCCTATCCCTAAACACAACCCACCCAAAACTTAACCCTAAACCTAACCCTAAAACCGAACACTAAACCTGAACATAAACCTAACCCAAACCCTAACCCTAACCCTAACCCTAACCCTAACCCAAACCCTGACATTAACCGTAACCGTAACCTAAACCTTAACCCTAATCCTAACCCAAACGATAACTCTAACCCTAACCCTAACCCAAACCCAAACACTAACCTAACCCTAACCCTAACAATAACCCAAACCCTAACCCTAATGCTAACTCAAAACCTAACCCTAACCCTAACCCACACCCCAACCCAAACCCAAAACCTTACCGTAACCTTCACCCAAACCATGAACCTAATCGTAACCCTAACCCTAACCCAAACCCTGACCATAACCCTAACCCTAACCCTAACCCTAACACAAACCCTAACGCTAACCCTAACCCTAAACCTAACCCTAACCCTAACCCAAACCCTAACACCAACCCTAACCCTAACCCAAACCCTAACTCTAACCCTCACCCCAACCCAAACCCCAACCCCAACCCCAAACCTAACCCTAACCCAAACCCTAACTCTAAACCTAACCCTAACCCAAACCCTATACCTAACCCTAACCCTAACCCTAACCCTAACCCTAACCCAAACATTAACCCTAAACCTAACCCTAACCCAAACCCTAACCCTATCCCAAAACCAAACACTAACCCTAAGTCTAATCCTAACCCTAAACCTAACCCTAACCCTAAAGGAACCCATAAACATAACCCGAACCCTAAACACAACACAACCCAAATCTTAACCCTAAACCTGACCCTAACCCTAACCCTAAAACCGAACACTAAACCTGAGCATAAACCTAACCCAAACTCTAACCCTAACCCTAACCCTAACCCAAACCCTGACACTAACCGTAGCGGTAACCTAAACCTTAACCCTAACCCTAACCCAAACGATAACTCTAACCCTAACCCTTACCCAAATCCAAACACTAACCTTACCCTTACCCCAACAATTACCCAAACCCTAACCCTAATGCTAACTCAAACCCTAACCCTAACCCTAACCCACACCCCAACCCAAACCCAAAGCCTTACAGTAACCTTCACCCAAACCATGAACCTAATCGTAACCCTAACTCTAACCCAAACCCTGACCATAACCCTAACCCTAACCCTAACCCTAACACAAACCCTAACCCTAACCCTAACCCTAACCCCAACCCTAACCCACACCCGAACACTAAACCAAACCCTACCCCAAACCCTAACTCTAACCCTAACCCTAACCCAAACCCTAACCCTAACCCTAACCCTAACCCAAACGCTATCCCTAACCCTAACCCTAACACTAACCCTAATCCTAACGCAAACCAAACCCTAACACTAACCATAACCCTAACCCTAACCCTAACCCAAACCCAAACACTAACCCTAACCCTAACCCTAAACGAAACCCTAACCATAACCAGAACACAAAACATAACTCTATCCCTAAACCTAACCCTAATCCTAAACCTAACCCTAAACCAAACGCACACTCTAACCCTAACCCTAATCCAAACGGTAATCCTAACCCTAACCCTAACCCTAACACTAATCCTAACCCTATCCCTAACCCAAATCCTAACCTTATCGCAAACACTCACCCTAAACCTACCCTAAACCCTAACCCTAACCCTAACACTAACCCTAACCCAAACCCAAACC
>JAJHUQ010000061.1:1872500-1877500 GCA_035773235.1 Eospalax fontanierii | reverse complement strand
GTCTAATCCTAACCCTAAACCTAACTCTAACCCTAACGGAACCCATAAACATAACCCTATCCCTAAACACAACCAATCCAAACCTTAACCCTAAATCTGACCCTAACCCTAACCCTAACCCAAACCCTGAAACTAACAGTAACCCTAACCTAAACCTTAACCCTAACCCTAACCCAAACGATAACTCTAACCCTAACCCTAACCCAAACCCAAACCCTAACCTAACCCTAACCCTAACAATAACCCAAACCCTAACCCTAATGCTAACTCAAACCCTAACCCTAACCCTAACCCACACCCCAACCCAAACCCAAGACCTTACCGTAACCTTCACACAAACCATGAACCTAATCGTAACCCTAACCCTAACCCAAACCCTGACCATAACCATAACCATAACCCTAACCCTAACACAAACCCTAACACTAACCCTAACCCTAACCCAAACCCTAAACCTCACCCTTACCCAAACCCCAAACCCAACCCTAACCCTAACCCAAACCCTATCCCTAACCCTAACCCTAACCCTTACCCTAATCCTAACGCAAACCAAACCTTAACACTAACCATAACCCTAACCCTAACCCTAACCCTAACCCAAACCCTAACTCTAACCCTAACCCTAACCCTAAACCTAACCCTAACTCACACGCACACCCTAACCCTAAGCCTAAGCCTTACGCTAACCCTAACCCTAACCCTCACCCAAACATTAAACCTAAAGCTAACCCTAAACCAAACCCTAACAATAAACCTAACCCTAACCCAAACCCTAACCCTAATCCTAACACTAACACAAACCCTAACCCTAAACTTAACCTTAACCAAAATCCAAACCCTAACCCTAACCCTAACCCTAACCCTAACCCAAACCGTAACTGTTAACCTAACCCTAACCCTAACCCTAATCCAAACCTTAACCCCAACCAAAACCCTAACGCTAACCAAACCAAATCCTAACCCTTACACTAACCCTAACCCCAAACCTAATCCTAAACCAAACTCAAACACTAACCCTAATTCTCACCCTAACCCTAATCAAAAACCTAACACTAACCCTTCCCTAAACCATAACGCTATCCCAAAACCTAACCTTAAAACTAAACAAAACCCAAACCTTAACCCTGACACTAACCCTAACCCTAATCCTAACCCTAACCCTAACACAACCCAAACCCTAACCCTAACACAAAACTTAACCCTAAACCAAACCCTAACCCTATCCCTAACCCTAACCATAAACCTAAACGTAACCCTAACACAAACGCAAACCCTACCTCTACCCCTAACCCTAACCCTAACCCTAACTCTAAACCTAACACTAACCCTAACACTAACCCAAACCCTAACCCTAAACCTAACTCTAACCCTAACCCAAACCCTAACCCTAACCCTAACCCTAACCCTAACCCAAACGTTAACCCTAAACCTAACCCTAACCCAAACCCTAGCCCTAAACCTAAGCCTAGCCCAAACCCTAACCCTAAAACTAACTCTAACACAAACCCTAACGCTAACCCAAACCCAAACCCTAATCCAAACACTAACCCTAACGCTAACCCTAACCCTCACCAAACCCCACCACAAACCTCACCCTAACCCTCACCCTAACCCAAAACCTAACCCTAACTCTAACCCTAACCCTATCCCTAACCCAAATCTAAGCCAAACATTAACGCTAAACCTAACCCTAACACAAACTCTAAGCCTAAACCTAACCCTAACCCAAACCCTAAACCTAACCCTAACCCTAACCCTAACCCTAACCCTAACCCTAACCCAAACCCTAACCCTAATCCTAACCCTAACCCAAACATTAAAACTAAACCTAACCCTAACCCAAACCCTAACCCTAAACCTAACCCTAACCCAATCCCTAACCCTAAACCTAACCCTAACACTAACCCTAACCCAAATATTTACCCTAAACCTAACCCTAACACAAACCCTAACCAAAACCTAACCCTAAACCAAAACCTAACCCTAACCCTAACCCTAACCGTAATCTAAACCCAAATCCTAACCCTAACCCTAACCCTAAACCATACACTAACCGTAACCCTAACCCTAACCCTAACCCTAACCCTAACCTTAACCCAAATACTAACCCTAACCCTACACCTAACCCTAACCCTAACCCTAACCCAAACATTAACACTAAACCTAACCCTAACCCAAACCCTAACCCTAACCCTAACCCTAACACAAACCATAACCCTATCCCAAACCCAAACACTAACCCTAAGCCTAATCCTAACCCTAAATCTAACATTAACCCAAACGGAACCCATAAACATAACCCTATCCCTAAACACAACCCACCCAAAACTTAACCCTAAACCTAACCCTAACCCTAACCGTAAAACCGAACACTAAACCTGAACATAAACCTAACCCAAACCCTAACCCTAACCCTAACCCTAACCCAAACCCTGACATTAACCGTAACCGTAACCTAAACCTTAACCCTAATCCTAACCCAAACAATAACTCTAACCCTAACCCTAACCCAAACCCAAACACTAACCTAACCCTAACCCTAACAATAACCCAAACCCTAACCCTAATGCTAACTCAAAACCTAACCCTAACCCTAACCCACACCCCAACCCAAACCCAAAACCTTACCATAACCTTCACCCAAACCATGAACCTAATCGTAACCCTAACCCTAACCCAAACCCTGACCATAACCCTAACCCTAACCCTAACCCTAACACAAACCCTAACGCTAACCCTAACCGTAAACCTAACCCTAACCCTAAACCAAACCCTAACACTAACCCTAACCCTAACCCAAACCCTAACTCTAACCCTAACCCTAACCCAAACCCAAACCCTAACCCTAAACCTAACCCTAACCCAAACCCTAACCCTAAACCTAACCCTAACCCAAACCCTATACCTAACCCTAACCCTAACCCTAACCCTAACCCAAACATTAACCCTAAACCTAACCCTAACCCAAACCCTAACCCTATCCCAAAACCAAACACTAACCCTAAGTCTAATCCTAACCCTAAACCTAACCCTAACCCTAAAGGAACCCATAAACATAACCCGAACCCTAAACACAACACAACCCAAACCTTAACCCTAAACCTGACCCTAACCCTAACCCTAAAACCGAACACTAAACCTGAGCATAAACCTAACCCAAACCCTAACCCTAACCCTAACCCTAACCCAAACCCTGACACTAACCGTAACGGTAACCTAAACCTTAACCCTAACCCTAACCCAAACGATAACTCTAACCCTAACCCTAACCCAAACCCAAACACTAACCTAACCCTAACCCTAACAATAACCCAAACCCTAACCCTAATGCTAACTCAAACCCTAACCCTAACCCTAACCCACACCCCAACCCAAACCCAAAGCCTTACCGTAACCTTCACCCAAACCATGAACCTAATCGTAACCCTAACTCTAACCCAAACCCTGACCATAACCCTAACCCTAACCCTAACCCTAACACAAACCCTAACACTAACCCTAACCCTAACCCTAACCCTAACCCAAACCCTAACACTAACCCTAACCCTAACCCAAACCCTAACTCTAACCCTAACCCTAACCCAAACCCTAACCCTAACCCTAACCCTAACCCAAACCCTATCCCTAACCCTAACCCTAACCCTAACCCTAATCCTAACGCAAACCAAACCCTAACACTAACCATAACCCTAACCCTAACCCTAACCCAAACCCAAACACTAACCCTAACCCTAACCCTAAACGAAACCCTAACCATAACCAGAACACAAAACATAACTCTATCCCTAAACCTAACCCTAATCCTAAACCTAACCCTAAACCAAACGCACACTCTAACCCTAACCCTAATCCAAACGGTAATCCTAACCCTAACCCTAACCCTAACACTAATCCTAACCCTATCCCTAACCCAAATCCTAACCTTATCGCAAACACTCACCCTAAACCTAACCTAAACCCTAACCCTAACCCTAACACTAACCCTAACCCAAACCCAAACCCTAATCCTAACACTAACCCTAACATTCACCCTAAAACAAACGGAAACCCTAAACCTAACCCTAACCCTAACTCAAACCCTAACCCTAACTCTAACTCTAATACAAACCCTAACCCTAACCCTAATCCTAACCCCAACCCTAACCCAAAACATAACCCTAATCTTAATCGTAACCCTAAAACTAAACCTAACCCTAACCCAAACACTAACCCTAACCCTAACCCTAACCCTAAACCTAACCCTAACCCTAATTCTAACCCTAACCCTAACCATAACCCATACCCTAATCCCAGGGTAGCCTTGAACTGATAATCCTCCTGCCTCACCCCCAAGAGTTGAGTTGTACTTTTTTAAGAGCAAAGATTGGATTCATCAACAATGAAAAAGGAAAATATTTTCCCTCATAGAAAACGATGTCCAAAGTAGTTTTCTGATTCAAATGTAGCTTATAGTACTTAAGAATCCAATATCAATAATATGGTAATTTCTAGAAAGAATGAGGTTGGTTATTTATGTAAACACGTGCAATCCTGGCAAGAGCTGCGGGACTGGGGAGCAACCTTGGCATGACTTGACCAGAGGAGGAGCACCTGCTCTGAAGCTATGATAGACAGGCAGAGCTTTGCAAGTTTGTGCTGAGTTCTATTGGTCAGTCTCCTGTCATTGGTGTCTGATGTGGGCAGGAGTGCTGAGGTCACAGAATCTTGGACTAATATTCTGGAACTCCAAGAGGCAGTGACCTGGCAAAGCATTGTTTAGGGTGTTGCTAGGTGACAAAGCCCTCTCAGATGAGTTGCTGAAACACAGAGGTTTCTTGATGGTAGGCTCTAGTGTTTGGGTGACCAGTTTGGAGAGATTTAGTTGACTTTAGGTCAAAGTTCTAGTGTTTGACAAAAAGAAGCATCCAGGAGAAGATGGGAGGAGGAGGGGAGAAGGTGCTGTGTCCTGCTGGACCTGCCCAGGCCCTGCACATATGGGACCTCTACTACAACGCCTACCT
>JAJHUQ010000061.1:1865000-1870000 GCA_035773235.1 Eospalax fontanierii | reverse complement strand
AAACCATAACCCTAATCCTAATCGTAACCCTAAAACTAAACCTAACGCTAACCCAAACACTAACACTAACCCTAACCCTAAACCTAACCCTAACCCTAATTCTAACCCTAACCCTAACCCTAACCATAACCATAACCCATACCCTAATCCCAGGGTAGCCTTGAACTGATAATCCTCCTGCCTCACCCCCAAGAGTTGAGTTGTACTTTTTTAAGAGCAAAGATTGGATTCATCAACAATGAAAAAGGAAAATATTTTCCCTCATAGAAAACGATGTCCAAAGTAGTTTTCTGATTCAAATGTAGCTTATAGTACTTAAGAATCCAATATCAATAATATGGTAATTTCTAGAAAGAATGAGGTTGGTTATTTAAGTAAACACGTGCAATCCTGGCAAGAGCTGCAGGACTGGGAAGCAACCTTGGCATGACTTGACTAGAGGAGGAGCACCTGCTCTGAAGCTATGATAGACAGGCAGAGCTTTGCAAGTTTGTGCTGAGTGCTATTAGTCAGTCTCCTGTCATTGGTGTCTGATGTGGGCAGGAGTGCTGAGGTCACAGAATCTTGGACTAAGATTCTGGAACTCCAAGAGGCAGTGACCTGGCAAAGCATTGTTTAGGGTGTTGCTAGGTGACAAAGCCCTCTCAGATGAGTTGCTGAAACATAGAAGTTTCTTGATGGTAGGCTCTAGTGTTTGGGTGACCAGTTTGGAGAGATTTAGTTGACTTTAGGTCAAAGTTCTAGTGTTTGACAAAAAGAAGCAGCCAGGAGACGATGGGAGGAGGAGGGGAGAAGGTGGTGTGTCCTGCTGGACCTGCCCAGGCCCTGCACATATAGGACCTCTACTACAACGCCTACCTCTACTAACCCTAACCCTAACCCTAACCCAAACTCTAACCGTAACCCTAACCCTAACCCTATCCCTAACCCTAACACTAACCCTAACCCAAACATTAACCCTAAACCTAACCCTAACCCAGACCCTAACCAAAACCTAACCCTAAACCAAAACCTAACCCTAACCCTAACCCGAACCAAACCATAACCGTAACCCTAACCCTAACGCTTACAATAACTCTAACACAAATATTAACCCTAAACCTAACCTTAACACAAACCCTAACCCTAAAACTAACCCTAACTCAAACCCTAACCCTAAACCTAACCCTAACACAAAACCTAACCCTAACCCTAACCCTAACCCTAACCTAAACCCAAATCCTAAACCTAACCCTAACCCTAACCCATACCCTAACCGTAACCCTAACTCTAACACAAACCCTAACCCTAAACCTAACCCTAACACAAAACCTAACCCTAACCCTAACCCTTAACCTAACCCTAACCCTAACCCTAACCCAAACACTAACCCTAACCCTAACACTAACCCTAACCCTAACCCAAACATTAACCCTAAACCTAACCCTAACACAAACCCTAAACATAAACCTAACCCTAACCCAAACCCTAACCCTATTCCAAAACCAAACACTAACCCTAAGTCTAATCCTAACCCTAAACCTAACTCTAACCCTAACGGAACCCATAAACATAACCCTATCCCTAAACACAATCAATCCAAACCTTAACCCTAAATCTGACCCTAACCCTAACCCTAACCCAAACCCTGAAACTAACAGTAACCCTAACCTAAACCTTAACCCTAACCCTAACCCAAACGATAACTCTAACCCTAACCCTAACCCAAACCCAAACCCTAACCTAACCCTAACCCTAACAATAACCCAAACCCTAACCCTAATGCTAACTCAAACCCTAACCCTAACCCTAACCCACACCCCAAACCAAACCCAAGACCTTACCGTAACCTTCACACAAACCATGAACCTAATCGTAACCCTAACCCTAACCCAAACCCTGACCATAACCCTAACCCTAACCCTAACCCTAACACAAACCCTAACACTAACCCTAACCCTAACCCAAACCCTAAACCTAACCCTAACCCAAACCCTAAACCTAACCCTAACCCTAACCCAAACCCTATCCCTAACCCTAACCCTAACCCTAACCCTAATCCTAACGCAAACCAAACCTTAACACTAACCATAACCCTAACCCTAACCCTAACCCTAACCCAAACCCTAACGCTAACCCTAACCCTAACCCAAACCCTAACTCTAACCCTAACCCTAACCCAAACGCAAACCCTAACCCTAAACCTAACCCTAACCCAAACCCTAACCCTAACCCTAACCCTAACCCAAACCGTATCCCTAACCCTAACCCTAATCTTAACGCAAATCAAAACCTAACACTACATATAACCCTTTCCCTAACCCTAACCCAAACCCAAACCCTAACCCTAACCCTAACCGAAACCATAACCATAACCAGAACACAAACCCTAACTCTATCCCTAAACCTAACCCTAATCCTAAACCTAACCCTAAACCAAAAGCACACCCTAACCCTAACCCTAATCCAATCGCTAATCCTAACCCTAACCCTAAACCTAACACTAATCCTAACCCTATCCCTAACCCAAATCCTAACCTTATCGCAAACACTCACCCTAAACCCTAACCCTAACCCTAACACTAACCCTAACCCAAACCCAAACCCTAATCTAACACTAACCCTAACCCTAACCCTAAATCTAACCGTAACCCTAACCCTAACACTAACCCAACCCAAATATTAACCCTAAACCTAACCCTAACCAAAACCCTAACCAAAACCTAACCCTAAACAAAAACCTAATCCTAACCCTAACCCTAACCAAACCATAACCGTAACCCTAACCCTAACCCTTACAATAACTCTAACACAAATATTAACCCTAAACCTAACCGTAACACAAACCCTAACCCTAAACTTAACCCTAACCCAAACCCTAACCCTAAACCTAACCATAAACCAAACCCTAACCCTAAACCTAACCCTAACACAAAACCTATTCCTAACCCTAACCCTAACCCTAACCCAAACACTAACCCTAACCCTAACCCTAAACCAAACCCTAACCCTAACCATAACCCAAACATGAACCCTAAACCTAACCCTAACCCTAACCCAAACCCTAACCCTTAACTTAACCCTAGAACAAACCCTAACCCTAAACCTAACCCTAACACAAAGCCTAACACTAACCCAAACAGAAACTCAATCCATAACCCTAAACCTAACCCTAACCCAAACTCTAACCGTAACACTAACCCTAACCCTAACCCTAACCCTAAACCTAACACTAACCCAAACCCTAACCCTAACCCTAACCCTAACCCTAACCCAAACATTAAACCTAAAGCTAACCCTAAACCAAACCCTAACAATAAACCTAACCCTAACCCAAACCCTAACCCTAATCCTAACCCTAACACAAACCCTAACCCTAACATTAACCTTAACCAAAATCCAAACCCTAACCCTAACCCTAACCCTAACCCTAACCCAAACCCTAACTGTTAACCTAACCCTAACCCTAACCCTTATCCAAACCCTAAGCCCAACCCAAATACTAAACCAAACTCAAACACTAACCCTAATTCTCACCCTAACCGTCATCGCAAACCGAACACTAACCCTTCCTACCACTACCCCTAACCCTATCCCTAACTCTAAACCTAACACTAACCCTAACCCTAACCCAAACCCTAACCCTAATCCTAACTCTAACCCTAACCCAAACCCTAACCCTAACCCTAACCCTAACCCTAACCCAAACATTAACCCTAAACCTAACCCTAACCGAAACCCTAACCCTATCCCAAAACCAAACACTAACACTAAGTCTAATCCTAACCCTAAACCTAACCGTAACCCTAACGGAAACCATAAACATAAACCTATCCCTAAACACAACCCAACCCAAACCTTAACGCTACGACCTATCGCTTCCTAAGCTTGAGCAAAACGATAGCGCCACCTGAGCTGCTGAGCTCTGAAGGGTGTTAGAATACTCTTGACCACTGGGCGGCCGATTTCGCAAACATAAAAAAAAATAGGAAAAAAATATTTAAAAAAACGTTGATAACTGGGGAATTCCCTAACCCTAAATCTAACCCTAACCCTAACCCTAACCCTAACCCCAACCCTGACCCTGAACCTGACCCTGACCCTGACCCTGACACTGAACCTGACCCTAACACTAACCCTAACCCAAAACCTGACACTGACCATTACCCTGACCCTGACCCTGACACTGACCCTGACCCTGACCATAACCCTAACCCTAATCCTACCCCGACCCCTAACCCTAACCCTAACCCTAACCCTAACCCTGACCCTGACCCTGACCCTGACCCTGACCCTAACCCTAACCCTAACCCTAACCCTAAACCTAAACCTAACCCTAACCCTAACACGAAACCTAACCGTAACCCTTACCCTAACCCTAACCCTAACACGAACCCTAACCCTAACCCTAACCCTAATCCGGAAGTGAACCAAGAATCTTGCGCTGACCCGGAAGTGAAATAAATAAATAAATAAATAAATAATTCCAAAATCCAAAACCCAAATTCGGGAAAAAAAAATCTAAAGTCAATCTCGGCCAGATCCGGCCAAAACAATCTCGGATTTCCTTGTTCTCAAACTGCTCCTAGCTCCCGCCTCCTCCCTGGCCCTATTTCTGAACCTAGCTTCAGTCCTGAGCCTGGCCTCGAACCTACGACCTATCACTTCCTAAGCCTGAGCAAAAAGGTAGCGCCACCTGAGCTGCTGAGCTCTGAAGGGTGTTAGAATACTCTTGACCACTGGGCAGCCGATTCCGCAAACATAAAAAAAAATAGGAAAAAAATATTTAAAAAAACTTTGATGCCTGGGGAATTCCCTAAACATAAACCTAACCCTAACCCTAACCCTAACCCTAACCCTGACCCTGACCCTGAACCTGACCCTGACCCTGACCCTAAACCTAACCCTAACCCTAACCCTAACCCTGACCCTGAACCTGACCCTGACCCTAACCCTAAACCTAACCAGAACCCTAACCCTAACCCGAAACCTTACCCTAACCCTAAGCCTAAACCTAGCCC
>JAJHUQ010000061.1:1840000-1855000 GCA_035773235.1 Eospalax fontanierii | reverse complement strand
AATCCAAACGGTAATCCTAACCCTAACCCTAACCCTAACACTAATCCTAACCCTATCCCTAACCCAAATCCTAACCTTATCGCAAACACTCACCCTAAACCTAACCTAAACCCTAACCCTAACCCTAACACTAACCCTAACCCAAACCCAAACCCTAATCCTAACACTAACCCTAACATTCACCCTAAAACAAACGGAAACCCTAAACCTAACCCTAACCCTAACTCAAACCCTAACCCTAACTCTAACTCTAATACAAACCCTATCCCTAACCCTAATCCTAACCCCAACCCTAACCCAAAACATAACCCTAATCTTAATCGTAACCCTAAAACTAAACCTAACCCTAACCCAAACACTAACCCTAACCCTAACCCTAACCCTAAACCTAACCCTAACCCTAATTCTAACCCTAACCCTAACCATAACCCATACCCTAATCCCAGGGTAGCCTTGAACTGATAATCCTCCTGCCTCACCCCCAAGAGTTGAGTTGTACTTTTTTAAGAGCAAAGATTGGATTCATCAACAATGAAAAAGGAAAATATTTTCCCTCATAGAAAACGATGTCCAAAGTAGTTTTCTGATTCAAATGTAGCTTATAGTACTTAAGAATCCAATATCAATAATATGGTAATTTCTAGAAAGAATGAGGTTGGTTATTTATGTAAACACGTGCAATCCTGGCAAGAGCTGCGGGACTGGGAAGCAACCTTGGCATGACTTGACCAGAGGAGGAGCACCTGCTCTGAAGCTATGATAGACAGGCAGAGCTTTGCAAGTTTGTGCTGAGTTCTATTGGTCAGTCTCCTGTCATTGGTGTCTGATGTGGGCAGGAGTGCTGAGGTCACAGAATCTTGGACTAATATTCTGGAACTCCAAGAGGCAGTGACCTGGCAAAGCATTGTTTAGGGTGTTGCTAGGTGACAAAGCCCTCTCAGATGAGTTGCTGAAACACAGAGGTTTCTTGATGGTAGGCTCTAGTGTTTGGGTGACCAGTTTGGAGAGATTTAGTTGACTTTAGGTCAAAGTTCTAGTGTTTGACAAAAAGAAGCATCCAGGAGAAGATGGGAGGAGGAGGGGAGAAGGTGCTGTGTCCTGCTGGACCTGCCCAGGCCCTGCACATATGGGACCTCTACTACAACGCCTACCTCTACTAACACTAACCCTAACCCTAACCCTAACCCAAACTCTAACCGTAACCCTAACCCTAACCCTATCCCTAACCCTAACACTAACCCTAATCCAAATATTAACCCTAAACCTAACCCTAACCCAAACCCTAACCAAAACCTAACCCTAAACCATAACCGTAACACTAACCCTAACCCTTACAATAACTCTAACACAAATATTAACCCTAAACCTAACCGTAACACAAACCCTAACCCTAAAACTAACCCTAACCCAAACCCTAACCCTAAACCTAACCCTAACACAAAACCTAACCCTAACCCTAACCCGAACCCGAACCCTAACCCTAACCCAAACACTAACCCTAACCCTAACCCTTACCCTAACGCTAACCCTAACCCAAACATTAACCCTAAACCTAAACCTAACCCAAACCCTAACCCTAAACCTAACCCTAACCCAAACCCTAACCATATCCCAAAACCAAACACTAACCCAAAGTCTAATCCTAACCCTAAACCTAACCCTAACCCTAAAGGAACCCATAAAATTAACCCTATCCCTAAACACAACCCAACCCAAACCTTAACCCTAAAGCTGACCCTAACCCTAACCCTAAAACCGAACACTAAACCTGAACATAAACCTAACCCAAACCCTAACCCTAACCCTAACCCTAACCCAAACCCTGACACTAACCATAACCGTAACCTAAACCTTAACCCTAATCCTAACCCAAACGATAACTCTAACCCTAACCCTAACCCAAACCCAAACACTAACCTAACCCTAACCCTAACAATAACCCAAACCCTAACCCTAATGCTAACTCAAACCCTAACCCTAACCCTAACCCACACCCCAACCCAAACCCAAAACCTTACCGTAACCTTCACCCAAACCATGAACCTCATCGTAACCCTAACCCTAACCCAAACCCTGACCATAACCCTAACCCTAACCCTAACCCTAACACAAACCCTAACGCTAACCCTAACCCTAAACCTAACCCTAACCCTAACCCAAACCCTAACACTAACCCTAAACCTAACTCAAACCCTAACTCTAACCCTAACCCTAACCCAAACCCAAACCCTAACCCTAAACCTAACCCTAACCCAAACCCTAACCCTAACCCTAACCCTAACCCAAACCCTATCCCTAACCCAACCCTAACCCTAACCCAAACATTAACTCTAAACCTAACCCTAACCCAAACCCTAACCCTATCCCAAAACCAAACACTAACCCTAAGTCTAATCCTAACCCTAAACCTAACCCTAACCCTAAAGGAACCCATAAACATTACCCGATCCCTAAACACAACCCAACCCAAACCTTAACCCTAAACCTGACCCTAACCCTAACCCTAAAACCGAACACTAAACCTGAGCATAAACCTAACCCAAACCCTAACCCTAACCCTAACCCTAACCCAAACCCTGACACTAACCGTAACCATAACCTAAACCTTAAGCCTAACCCTAACCCAAACGATAACTCTAACCCTAACCCTAACCCAAACCCAAACACTAACCTAACCCCAACCCTAACAATAACCCAAACCCTAACCCTAATGCTAACTCAAACCCTAACCCTAACCCTAACCCACACCCCAACCCAAACCCAAAGCCTTACCGTAACCTTCACCTAAACCATGAACCTAATCGTAACCCGAACCCTAACCCAAACCCTGACCATAACCCTAACCCTAACCCTAACCCTAACACAAACCCTAACACTAACCCTAACCCTAACCAAACCATAACTCTAACCCTAACCCTAACCCAAACCCAAACCCTAACCCTAAACCTAACCCTAACCCAAACCCTGACACTAACAGTAACCCTAACCTAAACCTTAACCCAAACCCTAACCTAACCCTAACCCTAACAATTACCCAAACACTAACCCTAACACTAACTCAAACCCTAACTCTTACCCTAACCCACAACCCAACCCAAACCCAAAACTAACAGGAACCTTCACCCAAGCCATGAACCTAATCGTAACCCTAACCCTAACCCAAACCCTGACCATAACCCTAACCCTAACCCTAACCCTAACCCAAACCCTAAACCAAACCCTGACCATAACCCTAACCCTAACCCTAACCGAAACCCTAACCATAACCAGAACACAAACCATAACTCTATCCCTAAACCTAACCCTAATCCCAAACCTAACCCTAAACCAAACGCACACCCTAACCCTAACGCTAATCCAAACGCTAATCCTAACCCTAACACTAATCCTAATCCTATCCCTAATCCAAATCCTAACCTTTTCGCAAACACTCACCCTAAACCTAACCTAAACCCTAACCCTAACCCTAACACTAACCCTAACCCAAACCCAAACCCTTATCCTAACACTAACCCTAACCCTAACCCTAACACTCACCCTAACCCAAACGGAAACCCTCAACCTAACCCTAACCCTAACTCAAACTCTAACCCTAACCCTAACTCTAATACAAACCCTAACCCTAACCCTATTCCTAACCCCAACCCTAACCCAAACCATAACCCTAATCCTAATCGTAACCCTAAAACTAAACCTAACCCTAACCCAAACACTAACACTAACCCTAACCCTAAACCTAACCCTAACCCTAATTCTAACCCTAACCCTAACCCTAACCATAACCATAACCCATACCCTAATCCCAGGGTAGCCTTGAACTGATAATCCTCCTGCCTCACCCCCAAGAGTTGAGTTGTACTTTTTTAAGAGCAAAGATTGGATTCATGAACAATGAAAAAGGAAAATATTTTCCCTCATAGAAAACGATGTCCAAAGTAGTTTTCTGATTCAAATGTAGCTTATAGTACTTAAGAATCCAATATCAATAATATGGTAATTTCTAGAAAGAATGAGGTTGGTTATTTAAGTAAACACGTGCAATTCTGGCAAGAGCTGCAGGACTGGGAAGCAACCTTGGCATGACTTGACTAGAGGAGGAGCACCTGCTCTGAAGCTATGATAGACAGGCAGAGCTTTGCAAGTTTGTGCTGAGTGCTATTAGTCAGTCTCCTGTCATTGGTGTCTGATGTGGGCAGGAGTGCTGAGGTCACAGAATCTTGGACTAAGATTCTGGAACTCCAAGAGGCAGTGACCTGGCAAAGCATTGTTTAGGGTGTTGCTAGGTGACAAAGCCCTCTCAGATGAGTTGCTGAAACACAGAAGTTTCTTGATGGTAGGCTCTAGTGTTTGGGTGACCAGTTTGGAGAGATTTAGTTGACTTTAGGTCAAAGTTCTAGTGTTTGACAAAAAGAAGCAGCCAGGAGACGATGGGAGGAGGAGGGGAGAAGGTGGTGTGTCCTGCTGGACCTGCCCAGGCCCTGCACATATAGGACCTCTACTACAACGCCTACCTCTACTAACCCTAACCCTAACCCTAACCCAAACTCTAACCGTAACCCTAACCCTAACCCTATCCCTAACCCTAACACTAACCCTAACCCAAATATTAACCCTAAACCTAACCCTAACCCAGACCCTAACCAAAACCTAACCCTAAACCAAAACCTAACCCTAACCCTAACCCGAACCAAACCATAACCGTAACCCTAACCCTAACGCTTACAATAACTCTAACACAAATATTAACCCTAAACCTAACCTTAACACAAACCCTAACCCTAAAACTAACCCTAACTCAAACCCTAACCCTAAACCTAACCCTAACACAAAACCTAAGCCTAACCCTAACCCTAACCCTAACCTAAACCCAAATCCTAAACCTAACCCTAACCCTAACCCATACCCTAACCGTAACCCTAACTCTAACCCAAACCCTAACCCTAAACCTAACCCTAACACAAAACCTAACCCTAACCCTAACCCTAACCCAAACCCTAAACCTAACCCTAACCCAAACCCTAAACCTAACCCTAACCCTAACCCAAACCCTATCCCTAACCCTAACCCTAACCCTAACCCTAATCCTAACGCAAACCAAACCTTAACACTAACCATAACCCTAACCCTAACCCTAACCCTAACCCAAACCCTAACGCTAACCCTAACCCTAACCCAAACCCTAACTCTAACCCTAACCCTAACCCTAACCGAAACCATAACCATAACCAGAACACAAACCCTAACTCTATCCCTAAACCTAACCCTAATCCTAAACCTAACCCTAAACCAAAAGCACACCCTAACCCTAACCTTAATCCAATCGCTAATCCTAACCCTAACCCTAAACCTAACACTAATCCTAACCCTATCCCTAACCCAAATCCTAACCTTATCGCAAACACTCACCCTAAACCCTAACCCTAACCCTAACACTAACCCTAACCCAAACCCAAACCCTAATCTAACACTAACCCTAACCCTAACCCTAAATCTAACCGTAACCCTAACCCTAACACTAACCCAACCCAAATATTAACCCTAAACCTAACCCTAACCAAAACCCTAACCAAAACCTAACCCTAAACAAAAACCTAATCCTAACCCTAACCCTAACCAAACCATAACCGTAACCCTAACCCTAACCCTTACAATAACTCTAACACAAATATTAACCCTAAACCTAACCGTAACACAAACCCTAACCCTAAACTTAACCCTAACCCAAACCCTAACCCGAAACCTAACCATAAACCAAACCCTAACCCTAAACCTAACCCTAACACAAAACCTATTCCTAACCCTAACCCTAACCCTAACCCGAACACTAACCCTAACCCTAACCCTAAACCAAACCCTAACCCTAACCATAACCCAAACATTAACCCTAAACCTAACCCTAACCCTAACCCAAACCCTAACCCTTAACTTAACCCTAGAACAAACCCTAACCCTAAACCTAACCCTAACACAAAGCCTAACACTAACCCAAACAGAAACTCAATCCATAACCCTAAACCTAACCCTAACCCAAACTCTAACCGTAACACTAACCCTAACCCTAACCCTAACCCTAAACCTAACACTAACCCAAACCCTAACCCTAACCCTAACCCTAACCCTAACCCAAACATTAAACCTAAAGCTAACCCTAAACCAAACCCTAACAATAAACCTAACCCTAACCCAAACCCTAACCCTAATCCTAACCCTAACACAAACCCTAACCCTAACCTTAACCTTAACCAAAATCCAAACCCTATCCCTAACCCTATACCTAACCCTAACCCAAACCCTTGACCTAACCCTAACCCTAACCCTTATCCAAACCCTAAGCCCAACCCAAATACTAAACCAAACTCAAACACTAACCCCAATTCAGACCCAAACCGCCATCGAAAACCGAACACTAACCCTTCCTACCACTACCCCTAACCCTAACCCTAACTCTAAACCTAACACTAACCCTAGCCCTAGCCCAAACCCTAACCCTAAACCTAACTCTAACCCTAACCCAAACCCTAACCCTAACCCTAACCCTAACCCTAACCCAAACATTAACCCTAAACCTAACCCTAACCGAAACCCTAACCCTATCCCAAAACCAAACACTAACACTAAGTCTAATCCTAACCCTAAACCTAACCGTAACCCTAACGGAAACCATAAACATAAACCTATCCCTAAACACAACCCAACCCAAACCTTAACGCTACGACCTATCGCTTCCTAAGCTTGAGCAAAACGATAGCGCCACCTGAGCTGCTGAGCTCTGAAGGGTGTTAGAATACTCTTGACCACTGGGCGGCCGATTTCGCAAACATAAAAAAAAATAGGAAAAAAATATTTAAAAAAACGTTGATAACTGGGGAATTCCCTAACCCTAAATCTAACCCTAACCCTAACCCTAACCCTAACCCCAACCCTGACCCTGAACCTGACCCTGACCCTGACCCTGACACTGAACCTGACCCTAACACTAACCCTAACCCAAAACCTGACACTGACCATTACCCTGACCCTGACCCTGACACTGACCCTGACCCTGACCATAACCCTAACCCTAACCCTACCCCGACCCCTAACCCTAACCCTAACCCTAAACCTAACCCTGACCCTGACCCTGACCGTGACCCTGAACCTAACCCGAACCCTAACCCTAACCCTAAACCTAAACCTAACCCTAACCCTAACACGAAACCTAACCGTAACCCTTACCCTAACCCTAACCCTAACACGAACCCTAACCCTAACCCTAACCCTAATCCGGAAGTGAACCAAGAATCTTGCGCTGACCCGGAAGTGAAATAAATAAATAAATAAATAAATAAATAATTCCAAAATCCAAAAGCCAAATTCGGGGAAAAAAAATCTAAAGTCAATCTCGGCCAGATCCGGCCAAAACAATCTCGGATTTCCTTGTTCTCAAACTGCTCCTAGCTCCCGCCTCCTCCCTGGCCCTATTTCTGAACCTAGCTTCAGTCCTGAGCCTGGCCTCGAACCTACGACCTATCACTTCCTAAGCCTGAGCAAAAAGGTAGCGCCACCTGAGCTGCTGAGCTCTGAAGGGTGTTAGAATACTCTTGACCACTGGGCAGCCGATTCCGCAAACATAAAAAAAAATAGGAAAAAAATATTTAAAAAAACTTTGATGCCTGGGGAATTCCCTAAACATAAACCTAACCCTAACCCTAACCCTAACCCTAACCCTGACCCTGACCCTGAACCTGACCCTGACCCTGACCCTAAACCTAACCCTAACCCTAACCCTAACCCTGACCCTGAACCTGACCCTGACCATAACCCTAAACCTAACCAGAACCCTAACCCTAACCCGAAACCTTACCCTAACCCTAACCCTAAACCTAGCCCTAACCCTAACCCGAACCCGAACCCTGACCCTGACCCTGACCCTGACCCTGACCCTGACACTGACACTGAACCTGACCCTGACCCTGACCCTGACCCTGACCCTAACACTAACCCTAACCCCAAACCTAACCCTAACCCGAACCCTAACCCTAACCCTAACCCTAACCCTAACCCTGACCCTGACCCTGACCCTAATCCTAACCCTAATCCGAACCCTAACCCTAACCCAAAACCTATCCCTAACCCTAAGCCTAAACCTAACCCTAACCTTAACCCGGAAGTGAACCAAGAATCTGGCGCTGACCTGAAAGTGAAATAAATAAATAAATAAATAAATAAATAAATAAATAAATAATTCCAAAATCCAAAACCCAAACTCGGAAAAAAAAGAAAAATCTAAAGTCAATCTCGGCCAGATCCGGCCAAAACAAACTCGGATTTCCTTGTTCTCAACCTGCTCCTAGCTCCTACATCCTCCCTGGCCCTATTCCTGAACGTAGCCTCAGTCCTGGGCCTGGCCTCGAGCCTACGACCTATCACTTCCTAAGCCTGAGCAAAAAGGTAGGGCCACCTGAGCTGCTGAGCTCTGAAGGGTGTTAGAATACTCTTGACCACTGGGCAGCCGATTCCGCAAACATAAAAAAAAATAGGAAGAAAATATTTAAAAAAACGTTGATGCCTGGGGAATTCCCTAAACGTAAACCTAACCCTAACCCTAACCCTAACCCTAACCCTGACCCTGACCCTGAACCTGACCCTGACCCTGACCGTAAACCTAAACCTAACCCTAACCCTAACCCTGACCCTGACCCTGACCCTGACCCTAACCTTAAACCTAACCCGAAACCTTACCCTAACCCGAAACCTTACCCGAAACCTTACCCTAAGCCTAACCCTAAACCTAACCCTAAACCTAATCCTAACCCGAACCCTGACCCTGACCCTGACACTGACCCTGAACCTGACCCTGACCCTGACCCTAACACTAACCCTAAGCCCAAACCTAACCCTAACTCTAACCCGAACCCTAACCGTAACCCTAACCCTAACCCTAACCCGAATCCTAACCCTAAACCTAACCCTAATAAGAACCCTAACCCTAACCCTAACCCTAACCCTAAACCTGACCCTGACCCTGACCGTAATCCTAACCCTAATCCGAACCCTAACCCTAACCCGAAACCTATCCCTAACCGTAACCCTAACCCTAACCCTAACCCTAACCTTAACACGGAAGTGAACCGAGAATCTGGCGCTGACCTGAAAGTGAAATAAATAAATAAATAAATAAATAAATAATTCCAAAATCCAAAACCCAAACACGGGAAAAAAAAAAATCTAAAGTAAATCTCGACCAGATCCAACCAAAACAATCTCGCATTTCCTTGCTCTCAACCTGCTCCTAGCTCCCGCCTCCTCCCTGGCCCTATTTCTGAACCTAGCTTCAGTCCTGAGCCTGGCCTCGAACCTACGACCTATCGCTTCCTAAGCCTGAGCAAAAAGGTAGCGCCACCTGAGCTGCTGAGCTCTGAAGGGTGTTAGAATACTCTTGACCACTGGGCAGCCGATTCCGCAAACATAAAAAAAAATAGGATAAAAATATTTAAAAAAACGTTGATGCCTGTGGAATTCCCTAAACATAAACCTAACCCTAACCCTAACCCTAACCCTAACCCTACCCCTGACCCTGAACCTGACCCTGACCCTGACCCTGACCCTAGCCCTAACCCTAACCATAACCCTAACCCTGACCCTGACCCTGACCCTGACCCTAACCCTAAACCTAACCCGAACCCTAACCCTAACCCGAAACCTTACCCTAACCCTAAACCTAAACCTAACCCTAACCCTAATCCTAACCCGAACCCTGACCCTGACCCTGACCCTGACCCTGACCCTGACACTGACCCTGAACCTGACTCTGACCCTGACCCTGACCCTAACACTAACCCTAACCCCAAACCTAACCCTAACCCTAACCCGAACCCTAACCCTAACCCTAACCCTAACCCTAATCCTAACCCTAACCCTAACCCTAATAAGAACCCTAACCCTAACCCTAACCCTGACCCTAACCCTGACCCTGACCCTGACCCTAATCCTAACCCTAATCCGAACCCTAACCCTAACCCGAAACCTATCCCTAACCGTAACCCTAACCCTAACCCTAACCCTAACCTTAACCCGGAAGTGAACCAAAAATCTGGCGCTGACCTGAAAGTGAAATAAATAAATAAATAAATAAATAAATAAATAATTCCAAAATCCAAAACCCAAACACAGGAAAAAAAAAATCTAAAGTAAATCTCGACCAGATCCGGCCAAAACAATCTCGCATTTCCTTGCTCTAAACCTGCTCCTAGCTCCCGCCTCCTCCCTGGCCCTATTTCTGAACCTAGCTTCAATCATGAGCCTGGCCTCGAACCTACGACCTATCGCTTCCTAAGCCTGAGCAAAATGGTAGCGCCACCTGAGCTCCTGAGCTCTGAAGGGTGTTAGAATACTCTTGACCACTGGGCAGCCGATTCCGCAAACATTAAAAAAAATAGGAAAAAAACATTTAAGAAAACGTTGATGCCTGGGAAATTCCCTAACCCTAAACCTAACCCTAACCCTAACCCTAACCCTAACCCTGACCCTGAAACTGAACCTGACCCTGACCCTGACCCTGACCCTGAACCTCACCCTAAACCTAACCTGAAACCTAACCCTAACCCGAAACCTTACCCTAAACCTAACCGTCAACCTAACCCTAACCCTAATCCTAACCCGAACCCTGACCCTGACCCTGACCCTGACACTGACCCTGACCCTGACACTGACCCTGAACCTGACCCTGACCCTGACCCTGACCCTGACCCTAACACTAACCCTAACCCCAAACCTAAACCTAACCCTAACCCGAACCCTACCCCTAACCCTAACCCGAATCCTAACCTTAACCCTAATCCTAACAAGAACCCTAACCCTAACCCTAACCCTAACCCTAACCCTAACCCTGACCCTGACCATGCCCCTCACCCTAACCCTAATCTGAACCCTAACACCAACCCGAAACCTATCCCTAACCCTAACCCTAACCCTAACCCTAACCCTAACCCTAACCCTAACCTTAACCCGGAAGTGAACCAAGAATTTGGGGCTGACACGGAAGTGAAATAAATAAATAAATAAATACATAAATAAATAAATAAATAATTCCAAAATCAAAAACCCAAACTCGGGAAAAAAAAAATCTAAAGTCAATCTCGGCCAGATCCGGCCAAAACAATCTCGGATTTCCTTGTTCTCAACCTGCTCCTAGCTCCCGCCTCCTCCCTGGCCCTATTTCTGAACCTAGCTTCAGTCCTGAGCCTGGCCTCGAACCTACGACCTATCACTTCCTAAGCCTGAGCAAAAAGGTAGCGCCACCTGAGCTGCTGAGCTCTGAAGGGTGTTAGAATACTCTTGACCACTGGGCAGCCGATTCCGCAAACATAAAAAAAAATAGGAAAAAAATATTTAAAAAAACGTTGATGCCTGGGGAATTCCCTAAACATAAACCTAACCCTAACCCTAACCCTAACCCTATCCCTAACCCTGACCTGAACCTGACCCTGACCCTGACCCTAAACCTAACCCTAAACCTAACCCTAACCCTGACCCTGACCCTGACCCTGACCCTAACCCTAAACCTAACCCAAACCCTAACCGTAACCCGAAACCTTACCCTAACCCTAAACCTAAACCTAACCCTAACCCTAACCCTGACCCTGACCCTGACACTGACCCTTTACCTTACCCTGACACTGACCCTGACCCTAACACTAACCCTAACCCCAAACCTAACCCTAACCCTAACCCGAACCCTAACCCTAACCCTAACCCTAACCCGAATCCTAACCCTAACCCTAACCCTAATAAGAACCCTAACCCTAAACCTAACCCTAACCCTAACCCTAACCCTGACCCTGACCCTGACCCTAATCCTAACCCTAATCCGAACCCTAACCCTAACCCGAAACCTATCCCTAACCGTAACCCTAACCCTAACAATAACCCTAACCTTAACCCGGAAGTGAACCAAGAATCTGGCGCTGACCTGAAAGTGAAATAAATAAATAAATAAATAAATAAATAAATAAATAAATAAATAATTCCAAAATTCAAAACCCAAACACGGGAAAAAAAAAATCTAAAGTAAATCTCGACCAGATCCGGCCAAACAATCTCGCATTTCCTTGCACTCAACCTGCTCCTAGCTCCCGCCTCCTCCCTGGCCCTATTTCTGAACCTAGCTTCAGTCCTGAGCCTGGCCTCGAACCTACGACCTATCACTTCCTAAGCCTGAGCAAAAAGGTAGCGCCACCTGAGCTGCTGAGCTCTGAAGGGTGTTAGAATACTCTTGACCACTGGGCAGCCGATTCCGCAAACATTAAAAAAAAATAGGAAAAAAATATTTAAAAAAACGTTGATGCCTGGGGAATTCCCTAAACATAAACCTAACCCTAACCCTAACCCTAACCCTAACCCTAACCCTGACCCTGAACCTGACCCTGACCCTGACCCTAAACCTAACCCTAAACCTAACCCTAACCCTATCCCTGACCCTGACCCTGACCCTAACCCTAAACCTAACCCGAACCCTAACCGTAACCCGAAACCTTACCCTAACACCAAACCTAAACCTAACCCGAACCCTAATCCTAACCCGAACCCTGACCCTGATCCTGACCCTGGCCCTGACACTGCCCCTGAACCTGACCCTGACCCTGACCCTGGCCCTAACACTAGCCCTAACCCCAAACCTAACCCTAACCCTATGCCGAACCCTAACCCTAACCCTAACCCTAACCCGAATCCTAACCCTAACCCTAACCCTAACAAGAACCCTCACCCTAACCCTAACCCTAACCCTAACCCTGACCCTGACCCTGACCCTAATCCTAATCCTAATCCGAACCCTAACCCTAACCCGAAACCTATCCCTAACCCTAATCCTAACCCTAACACTAACCCTAACCTTAACCCGGAAGTGAACCAAGAATCTGGCGCTGACCTGAAAGTGAAATAAATAAATAAATAAATAAATAAATAAATAAATAATTCCAAAATCCAAAACCCAAACTCGGGAAAAAAAAGAAAAATCTAAAGTCAATCTCGGCCAGATCCGGCCAAAACAAACTCGGATTTCCTTGTTCTCAACCTGCTCCTAGCTCCTACCTCCTCCCTGGCCCTATTCCTGAACGTAGCCTCAGTCCTGGGCCTGGCCTCGAACCTACGACCAATCGCTTCCTAAGCCTGAGCCTAACGCTAGCGCCACCTGAGCTGCTGAGCTCTGAAGGGTGTTATAATCCTCTTGACCACTGGGCGGCCGATTCCGCAAACTTAAAAAAAAATAGGAAAAAAATATTTAAAAAACATTGATGCCTGGGTAATTCCCTAACCCTAACCCTAACCCGAACCCTGAACCTGACCCTGACCCTGACACTGACCCTGACCCTAACCCTAACCCTAACCCTAACCCTAATCCTAACCCTAACCCTAACCCTAACCCTGACCCTGACGATGACCCTGACCCTGACCCTGACACTAACCCTAACCCTACACTGAACCCTAACCCTAACCCTAAACCTAACCCGAACCCGAACCCGAAACCTAACCCTGACCCTGACCCTGACCTTAACCCTGACCCAAACCGTGACCCTCACCCTAACCCTAACCCTAAACCTAACCCTGACCCTGACCGTGACCCTGACCCTGACCCTAACCCTAAACCTAACCCTAACCCTAAACCTAACCCTAACCCTAACCCTAACACGAAACCTAACCGTAATTCTTACCCTAACCCTAACCCTAACACGAACCCTAACCCTAACCCTAACCCTAATCCGGAAGTGAACCAAGAATCTTGCGCTGACCCGGAAGTGAAATAAATAAATAAATAAATAAATAATTCCAAAATCAAAAACCCAAATTAGGGAAAAAAAAAATCTAAAGTCAATCTCGGCCAGATCCTGCCAAAACAATCTCGGATTTCCTTGTTCTCAAACTGCTCCTAGCTCCTGCCTCCTCCCTGGCCCTATTCCTGAACGTAGCCTCAGTCCTGGGGCTGGCCTCGAACCTACGACCTATCGCTTCCTAAGCCTGAGCAAAACGGTAGCGCCACCTGAGCTGCTGAGCTCTGAAGGGTGTTAGAATACTCTTGACCACTGGCGACCGATTCCGCAAACATAAAAAAAAATAGGAAAAAAATATTTAAAAAAACATTGATGCCTGGGGATTTCCCTAACCCTAAAACTAACCCTAACCCTAACCCTAACCCTAACCCTGACCCTGAACCTGACCCTGAGCCTGAATCTGACCCTAACACTAACACTAACCCGAAACCTGACCCTGACCCTTACCCTGACCCTGACCCTGACGCTGACCCTAACCCTAAACCTAACCCGAACCCTAACCCTAACCCGAAACCTAACCCTAACCCTAACCCGAACCCTAACCCTAACCCTGACCCGAACCCTGACCCTGACCCTGACCCTGACCCTGACCCTGACACTGACCCTGAACCTGCCCCTGACCCTGACCCTGACCCTGCCCGTACCACTAACCCTAACCCCAAACCTAACCCTAACCCTAACCCGAACACTAACCCTAACCGTAACCTTAACCCGAATCCTAACACTAACCCTAAACCTAACAAGAACCCTAACCCTAACCCTAACCCTAACCCTAAACCTAACCCTAACCCTAACCCTAACCCTGACCCTGAACCTGACCCTGACCCTGACCCTGACCCTGAACCTCAACCTAAACCTAACCCGAAACCTAACCCTAACCCGAAACCTTACCCTAACCCTAACCCTCAACCTAACCCTAACCCTAATCCTAACCCGAACCCTGACCCTGACCCTGAACCTGACCCTGACACTGACACTGACCCTGAACCTGACTCTGACCCTGACCCTGACCCTGACCCTAACACTAACCCTAACCCCAAACCTAACCCTAACCCTAACCCTAACCCTAACCCGAATCCTAACCCTAACCCTAATCCTAACAAGAACCCTAACCCTAACCCTAACCCTAACCCTAACCCTGACCCTGACCCTGACCCTAATCCTAACCCTAATCCGAACCCTAACCCCAACC
>JAJHUQ010000061.1:1832500-1835000 GCA_035773235.1 Eospalax fontanierii | reverse complement strand
AGCTCCTGCCTCCTCCCTGGCCCTATTCCTGAACGTAGCCTCAGTCCTGGGGCTGGCCTCGAACCTACGACCTATCGCTTCCTAAGCCTGAGCAAAACGGTAGCGCCACCTGAGCTGCTGAGCTCTGAAGGGTGTTAGAATACTCTTGACCACTGGCGACCGATTCCGCAAACATAAAAAAAAATAGGAAAAAAATATTTAAAAAAACATTGATGCCTGGGGATTTCCCTAACCCTAAAACTAACCCTAACCCTAACCCTAACCCTAACCCTGACCCTGAACCTGACCCTGAGCCTGAATCTGACCCTAACACTAACACTAACCCGAAACCTGACCCTGACCCTTACCCTGACCCTGACCCTGACGCTGACCCTAACCCTAAACCTAACCCGAACCCTAACCCTAACCCGAAACCTAACCCTAACCCTAACCCGAACCCTAACCCTAACCCTGACCCGAACCCTGACCCTGACCCTGACCCTGACCCTGACACTGACCCTGAACCTGACCCTGACCCTGACCCTGACCCTGACCGTAACACTAACCCTAACCCCAAACCTAACCCTAACCCTAACCCGAACACTAACCCTAACCGTAACCTTAACCCGAATCCTAACACTAACCCTAAACCTAACAAGAACCCTAACCCTAACCCTAACCCTAACCCTAAACCTAACCCTAACCCTAACCCTAACCCTGACCCTGAACCTGACCCTGACCCTGACCCTGACCCTGAACCTCAACCTAAACCTAACCCGAAACCTAACCCTAACCCCAAACCTTACCCTAACCCTAACCCTCAACCTAACCCTAACCCTAATCCTAACCCGAACCCTGACCCTGACCCTGAACCTGACCCTGACACTGACACTGACCCTGAACCTGACTCTGACCCTGACCCTGACCCTGAACCTAACACTAACCCTAACCCCAAACCTAACCCTAACCCTAACCCGAACCCTAACCCTAACCCTAACCCTAACCCGAATCCTAACCCTAACCCTAATCCTAACAAGAACCCTAACCCTAACCCTAACCCTAACCCTAACCCTGACCCTGACCCTGACCCTAATCCTAACCCTAATCCGAAGCCTAAACCCAACCCTAAACCTATCCCTAATCCTAACCCTAACCCTAACCCTAACCCTAACCTTAACCCGGAAGTGAACCAAGAATCTGGCGCTGACACGGAAGTGAAATAAATAAATAAATAAATACATAAATAAATAAATAAATAATTCCAAAATCAAAAACCCAAACTTGGGAAAAAAAAAATCTAAAGTCAATCTCGGCCAGATCCGGCCAAAACAATCTCGGATTTCCTTGTTCTCAACCTGCTCCTAGCTCCCGCCTCCTCCCTGGCCCTATTTCTGAACCTAGCTTCACTCCTGAGCCTGGCCTCGAACCTACGACCTATCACTTCCTAAGCCTGAGCAAAAAGGTAGCACCACCTGAGTTGCTGAGCTCTGAATGGTGTTAGAATACTCTTGACGACTGGGCAGCCGATTCCGCAAACATAAAAAAAAATAGGAAAAAAATATTTAAAAAAACGTTGATGCCTGGGGAATTCCCTAAACGTAAACCTAAACCTAAACCTAACCCTAACCCTAACACTAACCCTAACCCTGACCCTGAACCTGACCCTGACCCTGACCCTAAATCTAACCCTAACCCTAACCCTAACCCTGACCCTGACCCTGACCCTGACCCTAACCCTAAACCTAACCCGAACCCTAACCCTAACCCGAAACCTTACCCTAACCCTAACCCGAAACCTAACCCTAACCCTAATCCTAACCCGAACCCTGACCCTGACCCTGACCCTGACCCTGACCCTAACACTAACCCTAACCCCAAACCTAACCCTAACCCTAACCCGAACCCTAACCCTGACCCTGACCCTGACCCTAATCCTAACCCTAATCCGAACCCTAACCCTAACCCGAAACCTATCCCTAACCGTAACCCTAACCATAACCCTAACCCTAACCTTAACCCGGAAGTGAACGAAGAATCTGGCGCTGACCTGAAAGTGAAATAAATAAATAAATAAATAAATAATTAAATAAATAAATAATTCCAAAATCCAAAACCCAAACACGGGAAAAAAAAAATCTAAAGTAAATCTCGACCAGATCCGGCCAAAACAATCTCGCATTTCCTTGCTCTCAACCTGCTCCTAGCTCCCGTCTCCTCCCTGGCCCTATTTCTGAACCTAGCTCCATTCCTGAGCCTGGCCTCGAACCTACGACCTATCGCTTCCTAAGCCTGAGCAAAATGGTAGCGCCACCTAAGCTCCTGAGCTCTGAAGGGTGTTAGAGTACTCTTGACCACTGGGCAGCCGATTCCGCAAACATAAAAAAAATAGGAAAAAAACATTTTAAAAAACGTTGATGCCTGGGGAATTCCCTAACCCTAAACCTAACCCTAACCCTAACCCTAATCCTGACCCTGACCATGACCCTAATCCTAACCCTAATCCGAACCCTAAACCCAAACC
>JAJHUQ010000061.1:1825000-1827500 GCA_035773235.1 Eospalax fontanierii | reverse complement strand
CTAACCCTAACCCTAACCCTAACCCTGACCCTGACCATGACCCTAATCCTAACCCTAATCTGAACCCTAACACCAACCCGAAACCTATCCCTAACCCTAACCCTAACCCTAACCCTAACCCTAACCCTAACCTTAACCCGGAAGTGAACCAAGAATTTGGGGCTGACACGGAAGTGAAATAAATAAATAAATAAATACATAAATAAATAAATAAATAATTCCAAAATCAAAAACCCAAACTCGGGAAAAAAAAAATCTAAAGTCAATCTCGGCCAGATCCGGCCAAAACAATCTCGGATTTCCTTGTTCTCAACCTGCTCCTAGCTCCCGCCTCCTCCCTGGCCCTATTTCTGAACCTAGCTTCAGTCCTGAGCCTGGCCTCGAACCTACGACCTATCACTTCCTAAGCCTGAGCAAAAAGGTAGCGCCACCTGAGCTGCTGAGCTCTGAAGGGTGTTAGAATACTCTTGACCACTGGGCAGCCGATTCCGCAAACATAAAAAAAAATAGGAAAAAAATATTTAAAAAAACGTTGATGCCTGGGGAATTCCCTAAACATAAACCTAACCCTAACCCTAACCCTAACCCTATCCCTAACCCTGACCTGAACCTGACCCTGACCCTGACCCTAAACCTAACCCTAAACCTAACCCTAACCCTGACCCTGACCCTGACCCTGACCCTACCCCTAAACCTAACCCCAACCCTGACCGTAACCCGAAACCTTACCCTAACCCTAAACCTAAACCTAACCCTAACCCTAATCCTAACGCGAAACCTGACCCTGACCCTGACCCTGACCCTGACACTGACCCTTTACCTTACCCTGACACTGACCCTGACCCTAACACTAACCCTAACCCCAAACCTAACCCTAACCCTAACCCGAACCCTAACCCTAACCCTAACCCTAACCCGAATCCTAACCCTAACCCTAACCCTAATAAGAACCCTAACCCTAAACCTAACCCTAACCCTAACCCTAACCCTGACCCTGACCCTGACCCTAATCCTAACCCTAATCCGAACCCTAACCCTAACCCGAAACCTATCCCTAACCGTAACCCTAACCCTAACAATAACCCTAACCTTAACCCGGAAGTGAACCAAGAATCTGGCGCTGACCTGAAAGTGAAATAAATAAATAAATAAATAAATAAATAAATAAATAAATAAATAATTCCAAAATTCAAAACCCAAACACGGGAAAAAAAAAATCTAAAGTAAATCTCGACCAGATCCGGCCAAACAATCTCGCATTTCCTTGCACTCAACCTGCTCCTAGCTCCCGCCTCCTCCCTGGCCCTATTTCTGAACCTAGCTTCAGTCCTGAGCCTGGCCTCGAACCTACGACCTATCACTTCCTAAGCCTGAGCAAAAAGGTAGCGCCACCTGAGCTGCTGAGCTCTGAAGGGTGTTAGAATACTCTTGACCACTGGGCAGCCGATTCCGCAAACATTAAAAAAAAATAGGAAAAAAATATTTAAAAAAACGTTGATGCCTGGGGAATTCCCTAAACATAAACCTAACCCTAACCCTAACCCTAACCCTAACCCTAACCCTGACCCTGAACCTGACCCTGACCCTGACCCTAAACCTAACCCTAAACCTAACCCTAACCCTATCCCTGACCCTGACCCTGACCCTAACCCTAAACCTAACCCGAACCCTAACCGTAACCCGAAACCTTACCCTAACACCAAACCTAAACCTAACCCGAACCCTAATCCTAACCCGAACCCTGACCCTGACCCTGACCCTGACCCTGACACTGACCCTGAACCTGACCCTGACCCTGACCCTGACCCTAACACTAACCCTAACCCCAAACCTAACCCTAACCCTAACCCGAACCCTAACCCTAACCCTAACCCTAACCCGAATCCTAACCCTAACCCTAACCCTAACAAGAACCCTCACCCTAACCCTAACCCTACCCCTAACCCTGACCCTGACCCTGACCCTAATCCTAATCCTAATCCTAACCCTAACCCTAACCCGAAACCTATCCCTAACCCTAATCCTAACCCTAACACTAACCCTAAACTTAACCCGGAAGTGAACCAAGAATCTGGCGCTGACCTGAAAGTGAAATAAATAAATAAATAAATAAATAAATAAATAAATAAATAATTCCAAAATCCAAAACCCAAACTCGGGAAAAAAAAGAAAAATCTAAAGTCAATCTCGGCCAGATCCGGCCAAAACAAACTCGGATTTCCTTGTTCTCAACCTGCTCCTAGCTCCTACCTCCTCCCTGGCCCTATTCCTGAACGTAGCCTCAGTCCTGGGCCTGGCCTCGAACCTACGACCAATCGCTTCCTAAGCCTGAGCCTAACGCTAGCGCCACCTGAGCTGCTGAGCTCTGAAGGGTGTTATAATCCTCTTGACCACTGGGCGGCCGATTCCGCAAACTTAAAAAAAAATAGGAAAAAAATATTTAAAAAACATTGATGCCTGGGTAATTCCCTAACCCTAACCCTAACCCGAACCCTGAACC
>JAJHUQ010000061.1:1807500-1820000 GCA_035773235.1 Eospalax fontanierii | reverse complement strand
CCTGGCCTCGAACCTACGACCTATCACTTCCTAAGCCTGAACAAAAAGGTAGCGCCACCTGAGCTGCTGAGCTCTGAAGGGTGTTAGAATACTCGTGACCACTGGGCAGCCGATTCCGCAAACATTAAAAAAAAATAGGAAAAAAATATTTAAAAAAACGTTGATGCCTGGGGAATTCCCTAAACATAAACCTAACCCTAACCCTAACCCTAACCCTAACCCTAACCCTGACCCTGAACCTGACCCTGACCCTGACCCTAAACCTAACCCTAAACCTAACCCTAACCGTATCCCTGAACCTGACCCTGACCCTAACCCTAAACCTAACCCGAACCCTAACCGTAACCCGAAACCTTAACCTAACACCAAACCTAAACCTAACCCGAACCCTAATCCTAACCCGAACCCTGACCCTGACCCTGACCCTGACCCTGACACTGACCCTGAACCTGACCCTGACCCTGACCCTGACCCTAACATTAACCCTAACCCCAAACCTAACCCTAACCCTAACCCGAACCCTAACCCTAACCCTAACCCTAACCCGAATCCTAACCCTAACCCTAACCCTAACAAGAACCCTCACCCTAACCCTAACCCTAACCCTAACCCTGACCCTGACCCTGACCCTAATCCTAATCCTAATCCGAACCCTAACCCTAACCCGAAACCTATCCCTAACCCTAACCCTAACCCTAACACTAACCCTAACCTTAACCCGGAAGTGAACCAAGAATCTGGCGCTGACCTGAAAGTGAAATAAATAAATAAATAAATAAATAAATAAATAATTCCAAAATCCAAAACCCAAACTCGGGAAAAAAAAGAAAAATCTAAAGTCAATCTCGGCCAGATCCGGCAAAAACAAACTCGGATTTCCTTGTTCTCAACCTGCTCCTAGCTCCTACCTCCTCCCTGGCCCTATTCCTGAACGTAGCCTCAGTCCTGGGCCTGGCCTCGAACCTACGACCTATCGCTTCCTAAGCCTGAGCCTAACGCTAGCGCCACCTGAGCTGCTGAGCTCTGAAGGGTGTTATAATCCTCTTGACCACTGGGCGGCCGATTCCGCAAACTTAAAAAAAAATAGGAAAAAAATATTTAAAAAACATTGATGCCTGGGTAATTCCCTAACCCTAACCCTAACCCGAACCCTGAACCTGACCCTGACCCTGACACTGACCCTGACCCTAACCCTAACCCTAACCCTAACCCTAATCCTAACCCTAACCCTAACCCTAACCCTGACCCTGACGATGACCCTGACCCTGACCCTGACACTAACCCTAACCCTACCCTGAACCCTAACCCTAACCCTAACCCTAAACCTAACCCGAACCCGAACCCGAAACCTAACCCTGACCCTGACCCTGACCTTAACCCTGACCCAAACCGTGACCCTCACCCTAACCCTAACCCTAAAACTAACCCTGACCCTGACCGTGACCCTGACCCTGACCCTAACCCTAACCCTAACCCTAACCCTAAACCTAACCCTAACCCTAACACGAAACCTAACCGTAACCCTTACCCTAACCCTAACCCTAACACGAACCCTAACCCTAACCCTAATCCTAATCCGGAAGTGAACCAAGAATCTTGCGCTGACCCGGAAGTGAAATAAATAAATAAATAAATAAATAATTCCAAAATCAAAAACCCAAATTAGGGAAAAAAAAAAATCTAAAGTCAATCTCGGCCAGATCCTGCCAAAACAATCTCGGATTTCCTTGTTCTCAAACTGCTCCTAGCTCCTGCCTCCTCCCTGGCCCTATTCCTGAACGTAGCCTCAGTCCTGGGGCTGGCCTCGAACCTACGACCTATCGCTTCCTAAGCCTGAGCAAAACGGTAGCGCCACCTGAGCTGCTGAGCTCTGAAGGGTGTTAGAATACTCTTGACCACTGGCGACCGATTCCGCAAACATAAAAAAAAATAGGAAAAAAATATTTAAAAAAACATTGATGCCTGGGGATTTCCCTAACCCTAAAACTAACCCTAACCCTAACCCTGACCCTGAACCTGACCCTGAGCCTGAATCTGACCCTAACACTAACACTAACCCGAAACCTGACCCTGACCCTTACCCTGACCCTGACCCTGACGCTGACCCTAACCCTAAACCTAACCCGAACCCTAACCCTAACCCGAAACCTAACCCTAACCCTAACCCGAACCCTAACCCTAACCCTGACCCGAACCCTGACCCTGACCCTGACCCTGACCCTGACACTGACCCTGAACCTGACCCTGACCCTGACCCTGACCCTGACCGTAACACTAACCCTAACCCCAAACCTAACCCTAACCCTAACCCGAACACTAACCCTAACCGTAACCTTAACCCGAATCCTAACACTAACCCTAAACCTAACAAGAACCCTAACCCTAACCCTAACCCTAACCCTAAACCTAACCCTAACCCTAACCCTAACCCTGACCCTGAACCTGACCCTGACCCTGACCCTGACCCTGAACCTCAACCTAAACCTAACCCGAAACCTAACCCTAACCCGAAACCTTACCCTAACCCTAACCCTCAACCTAACCCTAACCCTAATCCTAACCCGAACCCTGACCCTGACCCTGAACCTGACCCTGACACTGACACTGACCCTGAACCTGACTCTGACCCTGACCCTGGCCCTGAACCTAACACTAACCCTAACCCCAACCCTAACCCTAACCCTAACCCGAACCCTAACCCTAACCCTAACCCTAACCCGAATCCTAACCCTAACCCTAATCCTAACAAGAACCCTAACCCTAACCCTAACCCTAACCCTAACCCTGACCCTGACCCTGACCCTAATCCTAACCCTAATCCGAAGCCTAAACCCAACCCTAAACCTATCCCTAATCCTAACCCTAACCCTAACCCTAACCCTAACCTTAACCCGGAAGTGAACCAAGAATCTGGCGCTGACACGGAAGTGAAATAAATAAATAAATAAATACATAAATAAATAAATAAATAATTCCAAAATCAAAAACCCAAACTTGGGAAAAAAAAAATCTAAAGTCAATCTCGGCCAGATCCGGCCAAAACAATCTCGGATTTCCTTGTTCTCAACCTGCTCCTAGCTCCCGCCTCCTCCCTGGCCCTATTTCTGAACCTAGCTTCACTCCTGAGCCTGGCCTCGAACCTACGACCTATCACTTCCTAAGCCTGAGCAAAAAGGTAGCACCACCTGAGTTGCTGAGCTCTGAATGGTGTTAGAATACTCTTGACGACTGGGCAGCCGATTCCGCAAACATAAAAAAAAATAGGAAAAAAATATTTAAAAAAACGTTGATGCCTGGGGAATTCCCTAAACGTAAACCTAAACCTAAACCTAACCCTAACCCTAACACTAACCCTAACCCTGACCCTGAACCTGACCCTGACCCTGACCCTAAATCTAACCCTAACCCTAACCCTAACCCTGACCCTGACCCTGACCCTGACCCTAACCCTAAACCTAACCCGAACCCTAACCCTAACCCGAAACCTTACCCTAACCCTAACGCGAAACCTAACCCTAACCCTAATCCTAACCCGAACCCTGACCCTGACCCTGACCCTGACCCTGACCCTAACACTAACCCTAACCCCAAACCTAACCCTAACCCTACCCCGAACCCTGACCCTGACCCTGACACTGACCCTAATCCTAACCCTAATCCGAACCCTAACCCTAACCCGAAACCTATCCCTAACCGTAACCCTAACCATAACCCTAACCCTAACCTTAACCCGGAAGTGAACGAAGAATCTGGCGCTGACCTGAAAGTGAAATAAATAAATAAATAAATAAATAATTAAATAAATAAATAATTCCAAAATCCAAAACCCAAACACGGGAAAAAAAAAATCTAAAGTAAATCTCGACCAGATCCGGCCAAAACAATCTCGCATTTCCTTGCTCTCAACCTGCTCCTAGCTCCCGTCTCCTCCCTGGCCCTATTTCTGAACCTAGCTCCATTCCTGAGCCTGGCCTCGAACCTACGACCTATCGCTTCCTAAGCCTGAGCAAAATGGTAGCGCCACCTAAGCTCCTGAGCTCTGAAGGGTGTTAGAGTACTCTTGACCACTGGGCAGCCGATTCCGCAAACATAAAAAAAATAGGAAAAAAACATTTTAAAAAACGTTGATGCCTGGGGAATTCCCTAACCCTAAACCTAACCCTAACCCTAACCCTAATCCTGACCCTGACCATGACCCTAATCCTAACCCTAATCCGAACCCTAAACCCAAACCGTAACCTATCCCTAACCCTAACCCTAACCCTAACCCTAAAAAAACGTTGATGACTGGGGAATTCCCTAAACGTAAACCTAACCCTAACCCTAACCCTAACCCTAACCCTAACCCTGACCCTGACCCTGAACCTAACCCTGACCCTGACCCTGACCCTGAACCTGACCCTAAACCTAACCCGAACCCTAACCCGAAACCTTACCCTAATCCTAACCCTAAACCTAACCCTAACCCTAATCCTAACCCGAACCCTGACCCTGATCCTGATCCTGACATTGACCCTGAACCTGCCCCTGACCCTGACCCTGACCCTGACCCTAACACTAACCCTAACCCCAAACCTAACCCTAACCCTAACCCGAACCCTAAACCTAACCCTAACCCGAATCCTAACCCTAACCCTAACCCTAACAAGAACACTAACCCTAACCCTAACCCTAACCCTGACCCTGACCCTGACCCTAATCCTAACCCTAATCCGAACCCTAACCCCAACCCGAAACCTATCCCTAATCCTAACCTTAACCCTAACCCTAATCCGAACCCTAACCCTAACCCTAATCCGAACCCTAACCCTAACCCGAAACCTATCCCTAACCCTAACCCTAACCCTAACCCTAACCCTAACCTTAACCTGGAAGTGAACCAAGAATCTGGCGCTGACCTGAAAGAGAAATAAATAAATAAATAAATAAATAAATAAATAATTCCAAAATCAAAAACCCAAACTCGGGAAAAAAAAAATCTAAAGTCAATCTCGGCCAGATCCGGCCAAAACAATCTCGGATTTCCTTGCTCTCAACCTGCTCCTAGCTCCCGCCTCCTCCCTGGCCCTATTTCTGAACCTAGCTTCAGTCCTTAGTCTGGCCTCGAACCTAAGACCTATCTCTTCCTAAGCCTGAGTAAAACGGTAGCGCCACCTGAGCTGCTGAGCTCTGAAGGGTGTTAGAATACTCTTGACCACTTGCGGCCGATTCCGCAAACTTAAAAAAAAATAGGAAAAAAATATTTAAAAAAACCTTGATGCCTGGGGAATTCCCTAACCCTAACCCTAACCCGAACCCTGAACCTGACCCTGACCCTGACCCTGACCCTGACCCTAACCCTAAACCTACCCCTAACCCTAACCCTAATCCTAACCCTAACCCTAACCCTAACCCTGACCTGACCCTGACCCTGACCCTGACCCTGACACTAACCCTAACCCTACCCCGATCCCTAACTCTAACCCTAACCCTAAATCTAACCCTGACCATGACCCTGACCCTGACCCTGCACCTAACCCTCACCCTAACCCTGACCCTGACCCTGACCCTAATCCTAACCCTAACCCGAAACCTAACCGTAACCCGAAACCTAGCCCTAACACGAACCCTAACCCTAACCCTAACCCTAACCCGGAAGTGAACCAAGAATCTGGCGCTGACCTGGAAGTGAAATAAATAAATAAATAAATAAATAAATAATTCCAAAATCAAAAACCCAAACTCGGGAAAAAAAAATCTAAAGTCAATCTCATCCAGATCCGGCCAAAACAATCTCGGATTTCCTTGCTCTCAACCTGCTCCTACCTCCCGCCTCCTCCCTGGCCCTATTTCTGAACCTAGCTTCAGTCCTGAGCCTGGCCTCGAACCTACGACCTATCGCTTCTTAAGCCTGAGCAAAACGGTAGCGCCACCTGAGCTGCTGAGCTCTGAAGTGTGTTAGGATACTCTTGACCACTGGCGGCCGATTCCGCAAACATAAAAAAAAATAGGAAAAAAATATTTAAAAAAACATTGATGCCTGGGGAATTCCCTAACCCTAAACCTAACCCTAACCCTAACCCTAACCCTAACCCTGACCCTGAACCTGAACCTGACCCTGAACCTGACCCTAACACTAACACTAACCCGAAACCTGACCCTGACCCTTACCCTGACCCTGACCCTGACGCTGACCCTAACCCTAAACCTAACCCGAAACCTAACCCTAACCCGAAACCTAACCCTAACCCTAACCCTAAACCTAACCCTAACCCTAACCCGAACCCGGACCCTGACCCTGACCCTAACACTAACCCTAACCCCAAACCTAACCCTAACCCTAACCTGAACCCTAACCCTAACACTAACCCTAACCCGAATCCTAACCCTAACCCTAACCCTAATAAGAACCCTAACCCTAACCCTAACCCTAACCCTAACCCTGACCCTGACCCTGACCCTAATCCTAACCCTAATCCGAACCCTAACCCTAACCCGAAACCTATCCCTAACCGTAACCCTAACCCTAACCCTAACCCTAACCTTAACCCGGAAGTGAACCAAGAATCTGGCGCTGACCTGAAAGAGAAATAAATAAATAAATAAATAAATAAATAAATAATTCCAAAATCAAAAACCCAAACTCGGGAAAAAAAAAATCTAAAGTCAATCTCGGCCAGATCCGGCCAAAACAATCTCGGATTTCCTTGCTCTCAACCTGCTCCTAGCTCCCGCCTCCTCCCTGGCCCTATTTCTGAACCTAGCTTCAGTCCTTAGTCTGGCCTCGAACCTACGACCTATCTCTTCCTAAGCCTGAGTAAAACGGTAGCGCCACCTGAGCTGCTGAGCTCTGAAGGGTGTTAGAATACTCTTGACCACTTGCGGCCGATTCCGCAAACTTAAAAAAAAATAGGAAAAAAATATTTAAAAAAACCTTGATGCCTGGGGAATTCCCTAACCCTAACCCTAACCCGAACCCTGAACCTGACCCTGACCCTGACCCTGACCCTGACCCTAACCCTAAACCTAACCCTAACCCTAACCCTAATCCTAACCCTAACCCTAACCCTAACCCTGACCTGACCCTGACCCTGACCCTGACCCTGACACTAACCCTAACCCTACCCCGATCCCTAACTCTAACCCTAACCCTAAATCTAACCCTGACCATGACCATGACCCTGACCCTGACCCTAACCCTAACCCTAACCCTGACCCTGACCCTGACCCTAATCCTAACCCTAACCCGAAACCTAACCGTAACCCGAAACCTAGCCCTAACACGAACCCTAACCCTAACCCTAACCCTAACCCGGAAGTGAACCAAGAATCTGGCGCTGACCTGGAAGTGAAATAAATAAATAAATAAATAAATAAATAATTCCAAAATCAAAAACCCAAACTCGGGAAAAAAAAAATCTAAAGTCAATCTCATCCAGATCCGGCCAAAACAATCTCGGATTTCCTTGCTCTCAACCTGCTCCTACCTCCCGCCTCCTCCCTGGCCCTATTTCTGAACCTAGCTTCAGTCCTGAGCCTGGCCTCGAACCTACGACCTATCGCTTCTTAAGCCTGAGCAAAACGGTAGCGCCACCTGAGCTGCTGAGCTCTGAAGTGTGTTAGGATACTCTTGACCACTGGCGGCCGATTCCGCAAACATAAAAAAAAATAGGAAAAAAATATTTAAAAAAACATTGATGCCTGGGGAATTCCCTAACCCTAAACCTAACCCTAACCCTAACCCTAACCCTAACCCTGACCCTGAACCTGAACCTGACCCTGAACCTGACCCTAACACTAACACTAACCCGAAACCTGACCCTGACCCTTACCCTGACCCTGACCCTGACGCTGACCCTAACCCTAAACCTAACCCGAAACCTAACCCTAACCCGAAACCTAACCCTAACCCTAACCCTAAACCTAACCCTAACCCTAACCCGAACCCGGACCCTGACCCTGACCCTAACACTAACCCTAAACCCAAACCTAACCCTAACCCTAACCTGAACCCTAACCCTAACACTAACCCTAACCCGAATCCTAACCCTAACCCTAACCCTAATAAGAACCCTAACCCTAACCCTAACCCTAACCCTAACCCTGACCCTGACCCTGACCCTAATCCTAACCCTAATCCGAACCCTAACCCTAACCCGAAACCTATCCCTAACCGTAACCCTAACCCTAACCCTAACCCTAACCTTAACCCGGAAGTGAACCAAGAATCTGGCGCTGACCTGAAAGTGAAATAAATAAATAAATAAATAAATAAATAAATAAATAAATAATTCCAAAATCCAAAACCCAAACACGGGAAAAAAAAAATCTAAAGTAAATCTCGACCAGATCCGGCCAAAACAATCTCGCATTTCCTTGCTCTCAACCTGCTCCTAGCTACCGCCTCCTCCCTGGCCCTATTTCTGAACCTAGCTTCATTCCTGAGCCTGGCCTCGAACCTACGACCTATCGCTTCCTAAGCCTGAGCAAAATGGTAGCGCCACCTGAGCTCCTGAGCTCTGAAGTGTGTTAGAGTACTCTTGACCACTGGGCAGCCGATTCCGCAAACATAAAAAAAATAGGAAAAAAACATTTAAAAAAACGTTGATGCCTGGGGAATTCCCTAACCCTAAACCTAACCCTAACCCTAACCCTAACCCTAACCCTAACCCTGACCCTGACCCTGACCCTGAACCTGACCCTGACCCTGACCCTGACCCTGAACCTGACCCTAAACCTAACCCGAACCCTAACCCTAACCCGAAACCTTACCCTAACCCTAACCCTAAACCTAACCCTAACCCTAATCCTAACCCGAACCCTGACCCGGACCCTGACCCTGAACCTGACCCTGACACTGACACTGACCCTGAACCTGACCCTGACCCTGACCCTGACCCTAACACTAACCCTAACCCCAAACCTAACCCTAACCCTAACCCGAACCCTAACCCTAACCCGAACCCTAACCCGAATCCTAACCCTAACCCTACCCCTAACAAGAACCCTAACCCTAACCCTAACCCTAACCCTAACCCTAACCCTGACCGTGAACCTGACCCTGACCCTGACCCTGACCCTGAACCTCACCCTAAAACTAACCCGAAACCTAACCCTAACCCGAAACCTTAACCTAACCCTAACCCTCAACCTAACCCTAACCCTAATCCTACCCCAAACACTGACCCTGACCCTGACCCTGACCCTGACACTGACCCTGAACCTGACCCTGACCCTGACTCTGACCCTAACACTAACCCTAACCCCAAACCTAACCCTAACCCTAACCCGAACCCTAACCCTAACCCTAACCCTAACCCGAATCCTAACCCTAACCCTAACCCTAACAAGAACCCTAACCCTAACCCTAACCCTAACCCTGACCCTGACCATGACCCTAATCCTAACCCTAATCCGAACCCTAACCCCAACCCGAAACCTATCCCTAACCCTAACCCTAACCCTAACCCTAACCCTAACCTTAACCCGAAAGTGAACCAAGAATCTGGCGCTGACACGGAAGTGAAATAAATAAATAAATAAATACATAAATAAATAAATAAATAAATAATTCCAAAATCAAAAACCCAAACTTGGGAAAAAAAAAATCTAAAGTCAATCTCGGCCAGATCCGGCCAAAACAATCTCGGATTTCCTTGTTCTCAACCTGCTCCTAGCTCCCGCCTCCTCCCTGGCCCTATTTCTGAACCTAGCTTCAGTCCTGAGCCTGGCCTCGAACCTACGACCTATCACTTCCTAAGCCTGAGCAAAAAGGTAGCGCCACCTGAGCTGCTGAGCTCTTAAGGGTGTTAGAATACTCTTGACGACTGGGCAGCCGATTCCGCAAACATTAAAAAAAAATAGGAAAAAAATATTTGAAAAAACGTTGATGCCTGGGGAATTCCCTAAACGTAAACCTAAACCTAACCCTAACCCTAACACTAACCCTAACCCTGACCCTGAACCTGACCCTGAGCCTGACCCTAAATCTAACCCTAACCCTAGCCCTAACCCTGACCCTGACCCTGACCCTGACCCTAACCCTAAACCTAACCCGAACCCTAACCCTAACCCGAAACCTTACCCTAACCCTAACCCTAAACCTAACCCTAACCCTAATCCTAACCCGAACCCTGACCCTGACCCTGACCCTGACCCTGACCCTAACACTAACCCTAACCCCAAACCTAACCCTAACCCTAACCCGAACCCTACCCCTAACCCTAACCCTAACCCGAATCCTAACCCTAACCCTAACCCTAATAAGAACCCTAACCCTAACCCTAACCCTAACCCTGACCCTGACCCTGACCCTAATCCTAACCCTAATCCGAACCCTAACCCTAACCCGAAACCTATCCCTAACCGTAACCCTAACCCTAACCCTAACCCTAACCTTAACCCGGAAGTGAACCAAGAATCTGGCGCTGACCTGAAAGTGAAATAAATAAATAAATAAATAAATAAATAAATAATTCCAAAATCCAAAACCCAAACACGGGAAAAAAAAAATCTAAAGTAAATCTCGACGAGATCCGGCCTAAACAATCTCGCATTTCCTTGCTCTCAACCTGCTCCTAGCTCCCGTCTCCTCCCTGGCCCTATTTCTGAACCTAGCTTCATTCCTGAGCCTGGCCTCGAACCTACGACCTATCGCTTCCTAAGCCTGAGCAAAATGGTAGCGCCACCTAAGCTCCTGAGCTCTGAAGGGTGTTAGAATACTCTTGACCACTGGGCAGCCGATTCCGCAAACATAAAAAAAATAGGAAAAAAACATTTAAAGAAACGTTGATGCCTGGGGAATTCCCTAACCCTAAACCTAACCCTAACCCTAACCCTAACCCTAACCCTGACCCTGACCATGACCCTAATCCTAACTCTAATCCGAACCCTAACCCCAACCCGAAACCTATCCCTAACCCTAACCCTAACCCTAACCCTAACCCTAACCTTAACCCGAAAGTGAACCAAGAATCTGGCGCTGACACGGAAGTGAAATAAATAAATAAATAAATAAATAAATACATAAATAAATAAATAAATAATTCCAAAATCAAAAACCCAAACTTGGGAAAAAAAAAATCGAAAGTCAATCTCGGCCAGATCCGGCAAAACAATCTCGGATTTCCTTGTTCTCAACCTGCTCCTAGCTCCCGCCTCCTCCCTGGCCCTATTTCTGAACCTAGCTTCAGTCCTGAGCCTGGCCTCAAACCTACGACCTATCCCTTCCTAAGCCTGAGCAAAAAGGTAGCGCCACCTGAGCTGCTGAGCTCTGAAGGGTGTTAGAATACTCTTGACCACTAGGAAGCCGATTCCGCAAAAATAAAAAAAAAAATAGGAAAAAATATTAAAAAAAACGTTGATGCCTGGGGAATTCCCTAATCATAAACCTAACCATAACCCTAACCCTAACCCTAACCCTAACCCTAACCCTAAACCTGACCCTGAACCTGACCCTGACCCTGACCCTGACCCTGAACCTGACCCTAAACCTAACCCGAACCCTAACCCTATCCCGAAACCTTACCCTAACCCTAACCCTAAACCTAACCCTAACCCTAATACTAACCCGAAACCTGACCCGGACCCTGACACTGACACTGACCCTGAACCTGACCCTGACCCTGACCCTGACCCTAACACTAACCCTAACCCCAAACCTAACCCTAACCCTAACCCGAACCCTAACCCTAACCCTAACCCTAACCCGAATCCTAACCCTAACCCTAACCCTAACAAGAACCCTAACCCTAACCCTAACCCTAACCCTAACCCTGACCCGGACCCTGACCCTAATCCTAAGGCTAATCCGAACCCTAGCCCCAACCCGAAACCCATCCCTAATCCTACTCCTAAACCTAACCCTAACCCTAACCCTAACCCTGACCGTGAACCTGACCCTGACCCTGACCCTGAACCTCACCCTAAACCTAACCCGAAACCTAACCCTAACCCGAAACCTTAACCTAACCCTAACCCTCAACCTAACCCTAACCCTAATCCTAACCCGAACACTGACCCTGACCCTGACCCTGACCCTGACACTGACCCTGAACCTGACCCTGCCCCTGCCCCTGACCCTAACACTAACCCTAACCCGAACCCTAACCCTAACCCTAACCGTAACCCGAATCCTAACCCTAACCCTAACCCTAACAAGAACCCTAACCCTAACCCTAACCCTAACCCTGACCCTGACCATGACCCTAATCCTAACCCTAATCCGAACCCTAACCCCAACCCGAAACCTATCCCTAACCCTAACCCTAACCCTAACCTTAACCCGAAAGTGAACCAAGAATCTGAAGCTGACACGGAAGTGAAATAAATAAATAAATAAATACATAAATAAATAAATAAATAAATAATTCCAAAATCAAAAACCCAAACTTGGTAAAAAAAAAAAATCTAAAGTCAATCTCGGCCAGATCCGGCCAAAACAATCTCGGATTTCCTTGTTCTCAACCTGCTCCTAGCTCCTGCCTCCTCCCTGGCCCTATTTCTGAACAAGCTTCCATCCT
>JAJHUQ010000061.1:1775000-1800000 GCA_035773235.1 Eospalax fontanierii | reverse complement strand
AAATAAATAAATAAATAAATAAATAAATAAATAAATAATTCCAAAATCCAAAACCCAAACACGGGAAAAAAAAAATCTAAAGTAAATCTCGACCAGATCCGGCCAAAACAATCTCGCATTTCCTTGCTCTCAACCTGCTCCTAGCTCCCGCCTCCTCCCTGGCCCTATTTCTGAACCTAGCTCCATTCCTGAGCCTGGCCTCGAACCTACGACCTATCGCTTCCTAAGCCTGAGCAAAATGGTAGCGCCACCTAAGCTCCTGAGCTCTGAAGGGTGTTAGAGTACTCTTGACCACTGGGCAGCCGATTCCGCAAACATAAAAAAAATAGGAAAAAAACATTTTAAAAAACGTTGATGCCTGGGGAATTCCCTAACCCTAAACCTAACCCTAACCCTAACCCTAACCCTAACCCTGACCCTGACCATGACCCTAATCCTAACCCTAATCCGAACCCTAACCCCAAACCGAAACCTATCCCTAACCCTAACCCTAACCCTAACCCTAACCCTAAAAAAACGTTGATGCCTGGGGAATTCCCTAAACGTAAACCTAACCCTAACCCTAACCCTAACCCTAACCCTAACCCTGACCCTGACCCTGAACCTGACCCTGACCCTGACCCTGACCCTGAACCTGACCCTAAACCTAACCCGAACCCTAACCCTAACCCGAAACCTTACCCTAACCCTAACCCTAAACCTAACCCTAACCCTAATCCTAACCCGTACCCTGACCCTGATCCTGATCCTGACATTGACCCTGAACCTGCCCCTGACCCTGACCCTGACCCTGACCCTAACACTAACCCTAACCCCAAACCTAACCCTAACCCTAACCCGAACCCTAACCCTAACCCTAACCCGAATCCTAACCCTAACCCTAACCCTAACAAGAACCCTAACCCTAACCCTAACCCTAACCCTAACCCTGACCCTCACCGTGACCCTCATCCTAACCCTAATCCGAACCCTAACCCCAACCCGAAACCTATCCCTAATCCTAACCCTAACCCTAACCCTAACCCTAACCTTAACCCGGAAGTGAACCAAGAATCTGGCGCTGACCTGAAAATGAAATAAATAAATAAATAAATAAATAATTCCAAAATCCAAAACCCAAACTCGGGAAAAAAAAGAAAAATCTAAAGTCAATCTCGGCCAGATCCGGCCAAAACAAACTCGGATTTCCTTGTTCTCAAACTGCTCCTAGCTCCTGCCTCCTCCCTGGCCCTATTCCTGAACGTAGCCTCAGTCCTGGGCCTGGCCTCGAACGTACGACCTATCACTTCCTAAGCCTGAGCAAAAAGGTAGCGCCACATGAGCTGCTGAGCTCTGAAGGGTGTTAGAATACTCTTCACCACTGGGCAGCCGATTCCGCAAACATAAAAAAAAATAGGAAAAAAATATTTAAAAAAACCTTGATGCTGGGGAATTCCCTAACCCTAACCCGAACCCTGAAACTGACCCTGACCCTGACCCTAACCCTAACAATAACCCCAAACCTCACCCTAACCCTTACCCTAACCCTAACCCTAACACGATCTCTAACCCTAACCCTACCCTAATCCTAACCCGAAACCTAACCGTAACCCTTACCCTAACCCTAACCCTAACACGAACCCTAAACCTAACCCTAACCCTAACCCGGAAGTGAACCAAGAATCTGGCGCTGACCCGGAAGTGAAATAAATAAATAAATAATTAAATAAATAATTCCAAAATCAAAAACCCAAACTCGGGAAAAAAAAAATCTAAATTCAAAATGTGCCAGATCCGGCCAAAACAATCTCGGATTTCCTTGCTCTCAACCTGCTCCTAGCTCCCGCCTCCTCCGTGGCCCTATTTCTGAACCTAGCTTCAGTCTTGAGCCTGGCCTCGAACCTACGACCTATCGCTTCCTAAGCCTGAGCAAAACGGTAGCGCCACCTGAGCTGCTGAGCTCTGAAGGGTGTTAGAATCCTCTTGACCACTGGGAAGCCGATTCCGCAAACATAAAAAAAAATAGGAAAAAATATTTAAAAAAACGTTTGTGCCTGGGGAATTCCCTAACCCTGACCCTGACCCTGACCCTGACCCTGACCCTGACCCTGACACTGACACTGAACCTGACCCTGACCCTGACCCTGACCCTGACCCTAACACTAACCCTAACCCCAAACCTAATTCTAACCCTGACCCTGACCCTGACCCTAATCCTAACCCTAATCTGAACCCTAACCCTAACCCGAAACCTATCCCTAACCATAACCCTAACCCTAACCCTAACCCTAACCTTAACCTGGAAGTGAACCAAGAATCTGGCGCTGACCTGAAAGAGAAATAAATAAATAAATAAATAAATAAATAAATAAATAATTCCAAAATCAAAAACCCAAACTCGGGAAAAAAAAAATCTAAAGTTAATCTCGGCCAGATCCGGCCAAAACAATCTCGGATTTCCTTGCTCTCAACCTGCTCCTAGCTCCCGCCTCCTCCCTGGCCCTATTTCTGAACCTAGCTTCAGTCCTAAGTCTGGCCTCGAACCTACGACCTATCTCTTCCTAAGCCTGAGTAAAACGGTAGCACCACCTGAGCTGCTGAGCTCTGAAGGGTGTTAGAATACTCTTGACCACTGGGCGGCCGATTCCGCAAACTTAAAAAAAAATAGGAAAAAAATATTTAAAAAAACCTTGATGCCTGGGGAATTCCCTAACCCTAACCCTAACCCGAATCCTGAACCTGACCCTGACCCTGACCCTGACCCTGACCCTAACCCTAAACCTAACCCTAACCCAAACCCTAATCCTAACCCTAACCCTAACCCTAACCCTGACCTGACCCTGACCCTGACCCTGACCCTGACACTAACCCTAACCCTACCCCGATCCCTAACTCTAACCCTAACCCTAAATCTAACCCTGACCATGACCATGACCCTGACCCTGACCCTAACCCTAACCCTAACCCTAACCCTAAACCTAACACTAACCCTAACCCGAAACCTAACCGTAACCCTTACCCTAACCCTAGCCCTAACCCTAACCCTAACCCTAACCCTAACCTTAACCTGGAAGTGAACCAAGAATCTGGCGCTGACCTGGAAGTGAAATAAATAAATAAATAAATAAATAAATAATTCCAAAATCAAAAACCCAAACTCGGGAAAAAAAAAATCTAAAGTCAATCTCATCCAGATCCGGCCAAAACAATCTCGGATTTCCTTGCTCTCAACCTGCTCCTACCTCCCGCCTCCTCCCTGGCCCTATTTCTGAACCTAGCTTCAGTCCTGAGCCTGGCCTCGAACCTACGACCTATCGCTTCTTAAGCCTGAGCAAAACGGTAGCGCCACCTGAGCTGCTGAGCTCTGAAGTGTGTTAGGATACTCTTGACCACTGGCGGCCGATTCCGCAAACATAAAAAAAAATAGGAAAAAAATATTTAAAAAAACATTGATGCCTGGGGAATTCCCTAACCCTAAACCTAACCCTAACCCTAACCCTAACCCTAACCCTGACCCTGAACCTGAACCTGACCCTGAACCTGACCCTAACACTAACACTAACCCGAAACCTGACCCTGACCCTTCCCCTGACCCTGACCCTGACGCTGACCCTAACCCTAAACCTAACCCGAAACCTAACCCTAACCCGAAACCTAACCCTAACCCTAACCCTAAACCTAACCCTAACCCTAACCCGAACCCGGACCCTGACCCTGACCCTGACCCTGACCCTGACCCTGACCCTGACACTGACCCTGATACTGACCCTGACCCTGACCCTGACCCTAACACTAACCCTAACCCCAAACCTAACCCTAACCCTAACCTGAACCCTAACCCTAACATTAACTCTAAATCGAATCCTAACACTAACCCTAAACCTAACAAGAACCCTAATCCTAATCCTAACCCTAACCCTAACCCTAACCCTGACCCTGACCCTGACCCTAATCCTAATCCTAATCCGAACCCTAACCCTAACCCGAATCCTATCCCTAACCCTAACCCTAACCCTAACACTAACCCTAACCTTAAGCCGGAAGTGAACCAAGAATTTGGCGCTGACCTGAAAGTGAAATAAATAAATAAATAAATAAATAAATAAATAAATAAATAATTCCAAAATCCAAAACCCAAACTCGGGAAAAAAAAGAAAAATCTAAAGTCAATCTCGGCCAGATCCGGCCAAAACAAACTTGGATTTCCCTGTTCTCAACCTGCTCCTAGCTCCTACCTCCTCCCTGGCACTTTTCCTGAACGTAGCCTCAGTCCTGGGCCTGGCCTCGAACCTACGACCTATCGCTTCCTAAGCCTGAGCCTAACGCTAGCGCCACCTGAGCTGCTGACCTCTGAAGGGTGTTATAATACTCTTGACCACTGGGCTGCCGATTCCGCAAACTTAAAAAAAAATAGGAAAAAAATATTTAAAAAACCTTGATGCCTGGGTAATTCCCTAAACCTAACCCTAACCCGAACCCTGAACCTGACCCTGACCCTGTCACTGACCCTGACCCTAACCCTAACCCTAACCCTAACCCTAACCCTAACCCTAAACCTAACCCTAACCCTAACCCTAACACGAAACCTAACCGTAACCCTTACCCTAACCCTAACCCTAACACGAACCCTAACCCTAACCCTAATCCTAATCCGGAAGTGAACCAAGAATCTTTGGCTGACCCGGAAGTGAAATAAATAAATAAATAAACAAATAAATAATCCCAAAATCAAAAACCCAAATTCGGGAAAAAAAAAAATCTAAAGTCAATCTCGGCCAGATCCGGCCAAAACAATCTCGGATTTCCTTGTTCTCAAATTGCTTCTAGCTCCCGCCTCCTCCCTGGCCCTATTTCTGAACCTAGCTTCAGTCCTGAGCCTGGCCTCGAACCTACGACCTATCACTTCCTAAGCCTGAGCAAAAAGGTAGCGCCACCTGAGCTGCTGAGCTCTGAAGGGTGTTAGAATACTCTTGACCACTGGGCAGCCGATTCCGCAAACATAAAAAAAATAGGAAAAAAATATTTAAAAAAACGTTGATGCCTGGGGAATTCCCTAAACATAAACCTAACCCTAACCCTAACCCTAACCCTAACCCTAACCCTGACCCTGAACCTGACCCTGACCCTGACCCTAAACCTGACCCTGACCCTGCCCCTAAACCTAACCCTAACCCTAACCCTAACCCTGACCCTGACCCTGACCCTGACCCTAACCCTAAACCTAACCCGAACCCTAACCGTAACCCGAAACCTTACCCTAACCCTAAACCTAAACCTAACCCTAACCCTAATCCTAACCCGAACCCTGACCCTGACCCTGACCCTGACCCTGACACTGACCCTGAACCTGACCCTGACCCTGACCCTGACCCTAACACTAACCCTAACCCCAAACCTAACCCTAACCCTAACCCGAACCCTAACCCTAACCCTAACCCTAACCCTAATAAGAACCCTAACCCTAACCCTAACCCTAACCCTAACCCTAACCCTGACCCTGACCCTGACCCTAATCCTAACCCTTATCCGAACCCTAACCCTAACCCGAAACCTATCCCTAACCGTAACCCTAACCCTAACCCTAACCTTAACCCGGAAGTGAATCAAGAATCTGTCGCTGACCTGAAAGTGAAATAAATAAATAAATAAATAAATAAATAAATAAATAAATATTTCCAAAATCCAAAACCCAAACACGGGAAAAAAAAATCTAAAGTAAATCTCGACCAGATCCGGCCAAAAGAATCTCGCATTTCCTTGCTCTCAACCTGCTCCTAGCTCCCGCCTCCTCCCTGGCCCTATTTCTGAACTTAGCTTCAGTCCTGAGCCTGGCCTCGAACCTACGACCTATCGCTTCCTACGCTTGAGCAAAATGGTAGCGCCACCTGAGCTCCTTAGCTCTGAAGGGTGTTAAAATACTCTTGACCACTGGGCAGCCGATTCCGCAAACATAAAAAAAATAGGAAAAAAACATTTAAAAAAACGTTGATGCCTGGGGAATTCCCTAACCCTAAACCTAACCCTAACCCTAACCCTAACCCTAACCCTAACCCTGACCCTGACCCTGACCCTGAACCTGACCCTGACCCTGACCCTGACCCTGAACCTGACCCTAAACCTAACCCGAACCCTAACCCTAACCCGAGACCTTACCCTAACCCTAACCCTAAACCTAACCCTAACCCTAATCCTAGCCCGAACCCTGACCCGGACCCTCACACTGACACTGACCCTGAACCTGACCCTAACCCTGACCCTGACCCTAACACTAACCCTAACCCCAAACCTAACCCTAACCCTAACCCGAACCCTAACCCTAACCCTAACCCTAACCCGAATCCTAACCCTAACCCTAACCCTAACAAGAACCCTAACCCTAACCCTAACCCTAACCCTAACCCTGACCCTGACCCTGACCTTAATCCTAACGCTAATCCGAACCATAACCCCAACCCGAAACCTATCCCTAATCCTACTCCTAAACCTAACCCTAACCCTAAACCTAACCCTAACCTTAACCCTGACCCTGAACCTGACCCTGACCCTGACCCTGACACTGAACCTCACCCTAAACCTAACCCGAAACCTAACCCTAACCCGAAATCTTAACTTAACCCTAACCCTCAACCTAAACCTAACCCTAATCCTAACCCGAACCCTGACCCTGACCCTGACCCTGACACTGACCCTGAACCTGACCCTGCCCCTGACTCTGACCCTGACCCTAACACTTACTCTAACCCCAAACGTAACCCTAACCCTAACCCGAACCCTAACCCTAACCCGAATCCTAACCCTAACCCTAACCCTAACAAGAACCCTAACCCTAACCCTAACCCTAACCCTGACCCTGACCATGACCCTAATCCTAACCCTAATCCGAACCCTAACCCCAACCCGAAACCTATCCCTAACCCTAAACCTAACCCTAACCCTAACCCTAACCTTAATCCGAAAGTGAACCAAGAATCTGGCGCTGACACGGAAGTGAAATAAATAAATAAATAAATACATAAATAAATAAATAAATAATTCCAAAATCAAAAACCCAAACTTGGGAAAAAAAATCTAAAGTCAATATCGGCCAGATCCGGCAAAAAGAATCTCGGATTTCCTTGTTCTCAACCTGCTCCTAGCTCCTGCCTCCTCCCTGGCCCTATTTCTGAACCTAGTTTCAATCCTGAGCCTGGCCTCGAACCTGCGACCTATCACTTCCTAAGCCTGAGCAAAAAGGTAGCGCCACCTGAGCTGCTGAGATCTGAAGGGTGTTAGAATACTCTTGACCACTGGGCAGCCGATTCCGCAAACATAAAAAAAAATAGGAAAAAAATATTTAAAAAAACGTTGATGCCTGGGGAATTCCCTAAACGTAAACCTAAACCTAACCCTAAACCTAACCCTAACCCTAATCCTAACCCTAACCCTGACCCTGAACCTGACCCTGACCCTGACCCTAAACCTAGCCCTGACCCTAACCCTAACCCTGGCCCTGACCCTGACCCTGGCCCTAACCCTAAACCTAACCCGAACCCTAACCCTAACCCGAAAACTTACCCTAACCCTAACCCTAAACCTAACCCTAACCCTAATCCTAACCCGAACCCTGACCCTGACCCTGGCCCTGGCCCTGACCCTAACCCTAAACCTAACCCTAACCCCAAACCTAACCCTAACCCTAACCCGGACCCTAACCCTAACCCTAACCCGAATCCTAACCCTAACCCTAACCCTAATAAGAACACTAACCCTAACCCTAACCCTAACCCTGACCCTGAACCTGACCCTGACCCTAATCCTAACCCTAATCCGAACCCTAACCCTAACCCGAAACCTATCCCTAACCGTAACCCTAACCCTATCCCTAACCCTAACCTTAACCCGGAAGTGAACCAAGAATCTGGCGCTGACCTGAAAGTGAAATAAATAAATAAATACATAAATAAATAAATAAATAAATAATTCCAAACTCCAAAACCCAAACACGGGAAAAAAAAAATCTAAAGTAAATCTCGACCAGATCCGGCCAAAACAATCTCGCATTTCCTTGCTCTCAACCTGCTCCTAGCTCCCGCCTCCTCCCTGGCCCTATTTCTGAACCTAGCTTCATTCCTGAGCCTGGCCTCGAACCTACGACCTATCGCTTCCTAAGCCTGAGGAAAATGGTAGCGCCACCTAAGCTCCTGAGCTCTGAAGGGTGTTAGAGTACTCTTGACCACTGGGCAGCCGATTCCGCAAACATAAAAAAAATAGGAAAAAAACATTTAAAAAAACGTTGATGCCTGGGGAATTCCCTAACCCTAAAACTAACCCTAACCCTAACCCTAACCCTGACCCTGACCATGACCCTAATCCTAACCCTAATCCGAACCCTAACCCCAACCCGAAACCTATCCCTAACCCTAACCCTAACCCTAACCCTAACCTTAACCCGAAAGTGAACCAAGAATCTGGCGCTGACACGGAAGTGAAATAAATAAATAAATAAATACATAAATAAATAAAAAAATAAATAATTCCAAAATCAAAAACCCAAACTTGGGAAAAAAAAAATCTAAAGTCAATCTCGGCCAGATCTGGCCAAAACAATCTCGGATTTCCTTGTTCTCAACCTGCTCCTAGCTCCCGCCTCCTCCCTGGCCCTATTTCTGAACCTAGCTTCACTCCTGAGCCTGGCCTCGAACCTACGACCTATCACTTCCTAAGCCTGAGCAAAAAGGTAGCACCACCTGAGTTGCTGAGCTCTGAAGGGTGTTAGAATACTCTTGACGACTGGGCAGCCGATTCCGCAAACATAAAAAAAAATAGGAAAAAAATATTTAAAAAAACGTTGATGCCTGGGGAATTCCCTAAACGTAAACCTAAACCTAACCCTAACCCTAACCCTAACACTAACCCTAACCCTGACCCTGAACCTGACCCTAAATCTAACCCTAACCCTAACCCTAACCCTGACCCTGACCGTGACCCTGACCCTAACCCTAAACCTAACCCGAACCCTAACCCTAACCCGAAACCTTACCCTAACCCTAACCCGAAACCTAACCCTAACTCTAATCCTAACCCGAACCCTGACCCTCACCCTGACCCTGACCCTGACCCTAACACTAACCCTAACCCCAAACGTAACCCCAACCCTAACCCGAACCCTACCCCTAACCCTAACCCTAACCCGAATCCTAACCCTAACCCTAACCCTAATAAGAACCCTAACCCTAACCCTAACCCTATCCCTAACCCTGACCCTGACCCTGACCCTAATCCTAACCCGAACCCGAACCCTAACCCTAACCTGAAACCTATCCCTAACCGTAACCCTAAACATAACCCTAACCCTAACCTTAACCCGGAAGTGAACCAAGAATCTGGCCCTGACCTGAAAGTGAAATAAATAAATAAATAAATAAATAAATAAATAAATAAATAATTCCAAAATCCAAAACCCAAACACGGGAAAAAAAAAATCTAAAGTAAATCTCGACCAGACCTGGCCAAAACAATCTCGCATTTCCTTGCTCTCAACCTGCTCCTAGCTCCCGCCTCCTCCCTGGCCCTATTTCTGAACCTAGCTCCATTCCTGAGCCTGGCCTCGAACCTACGACCTATCGCTTCCTAAGCCTGAGCAAAATGGTAGCGCCACCTAAGCTCCTGAGCTCTGAAGGGTGTTAGAGTACTCTTGACCACTGGGCAGCCGATTCCGCAAACATAAAAAAAATAGGAAAAAAACATTTTAAAAAACGTTGATGCCTGGGGAATTCCCTAACCCTAAACCTAACCCTAACCCTAACCCTAACCCTAACCCTGACCCTGACCATGACCCTAATCCTAACCCTAATCCGAACCCTAACCCCAAACCGAAACCTATCCCTAACCCTAACCCTAACCCTAACCCTAACCCTAAAAAAACGTTGATGACTGGGGAATTCCCTAAACGTAAACCTAACCCTAACCCTAACCCTAACCCTAACCCTAACCCTGACCCTGACCCTGAACCTGATCCTGACCCTGACCCTGACCCTGAACCTGACCCTAAACCTAACCCGAACCCTAACCCTAACCCGAAACCTTACCCTAACCCTAACCCTAAACCTAACCCTAACCCTAATCCTAACTCGTACCCTGACCCTGATCCTGATCCTGACATTGACCCTGAACCTGCCCCTGACCCTGACCCTGACCCTGACCCTAACACTAACCCTAACCCCAAACCTAACCCTAACCCTAACCCGAACCCTAACCCTAACCCTAACCCGAATCCTAACCCTAACCCTAACCCTAACAAGAACCCTAACCCTAACCCTAACCCTAACCCTAACCCTGACCCTGACCCTGACCCTAATCCTAACCCTAATCCGAACCCTAACCCCAACCCGAAACCTATCCCTAATCCTAAGCCTAACCCTAACCCTAACCCTAACCTTAACCCGGAAGTGAACCAAGAATCTGGCGCTGACCTGAAAATGAAATAAATAAATAAATAAATAAATAATTCCAAAATCCAAAACCCAAACTCGGGAAAAAAAAGAAAAATCTAAAGTCAATCTCGGCCAGATCCGGCCAAAACAAACTCGGATTTCCTTGTTCTCAAACTGCTCCTAGCTCCTGCCTCCTCCCTGGCCCTATTCCTGAACGTAGCCTCAGTCCTGGGCCTGGCCTCGAACGTACAACCTATCACTTCCTAAGCCTGAGCAAAAAGGTAGCGCCACATGAGCTGCTGAGCTCTGAAGGGTGTTAGAATACTCTTCACCACTGGGCAGCCGATTCCGCAAACATAAAAAAAAATAGGAAAAAAATATTTAAAAAAACCTTGATTCTGGGGAATTCCCTAACCCTAACCCTAACCCGAACCCTGAAACTGACCCTGACCCTGACCCTAACCCTAACAATAACCCGAAACCTAACCGTAACCCTTACCCTAACCCTAACCCTAACACGAACCCTAACCCTAACCCTACCCTAATCCTAACCCGAAACCTAACCGTAACCCTTACCCTAACCCTAACCCTAACACGAACCCTAAACCTAACCCTAACCCTAACCCGGAAGTGAACCAAGAATCTGGCGCTGACCCGGAAGTGAAATAAATAAATAAATAATTAAATAAATAATTCCAAAATCAAAAACCCAAACTCGGGAAAAAAAAAATCTAAATTCAAACTGTGCCAGATCCGGCCAAAACAATCTCGGATTTCCTTCCTCTCAACCTGCTCCTAGCTCCCGCCTCCTCCGTGGCCCTATTTCTGAACCTAGCTTCAGTCTTGAGCCTGGCCTCGAACCTACGACCTATCGCTTCCTAAGCCTGAGCAAAACGGTAGCGCCACCTGAGCTGCTGAGCTCTGAAGGGTGTTAGAATCCTCTTGACCACTGGGAAGCCGATTCCGCAAACATAAAAAAAAATAGGAAAAAATATTTAAAAAAACGTTTGTGCCTGGGGAATTCCCTAACCCTAAACCTAACCCTAACCCTAACCCTAATCTTAACCCTGACCCTGACCCTGACCCTGACCCTGACCCTGACCCTGACCCTAACACTAACCCTAACCCGAAACCTGACCTTAATCCTTACCCTGACCCTGACCCTGATCCTGACCCTAAACCTAAACCTAACCCGAACCCTAACCCTAACCCGAAACCTAACCCTAACCCTAACCCTAAACCTAACCCTAACCCTAACCCGAACCCGAACCCTGACCCTGACCCTGACCCTGACCCTGACCCTGACACTGACACTGAACCTGACCCTGACCCTGACCCTGACCCTGACCCTAACACTAACCCTAACCCCAAACCTAATTCTAACCCTGACCCTGACCCTGACCCTAATCCTAACCCTAATCTGAACCCTAACCCTAACCCGAAACCTATCCCTAACCCTAACCCTAACCCTAACCCTAACCCTAACCTTAACCTGGAAGTGAACCAAGAATCTGGCGCTGACCTGAAAGAGAAATAAATAAATAAATAAATAAATAATAAATAAATAATTCCAAAATCAAAAACCCAAACTCGGGAAAAAAAAAATCTAAAGTCAATCTCGGCCAGATCCGGCCAAAACAATCTCGGATTTCCTTGCTCTCAACCTGCTCCTAGCTCCCGCCTCCTCCCTGGCCCTATTTCTGAACCTAGCTTCAGTCCTAAGTCTGGCCTCGAACCTACGACCTATCTCTTCCTAAGCCTGAGTAAAACGGTAGCACCACCTGAGCTGCTGAGCTCTGAAGGGTGTTAGAATACTCTTGACCACTGGGCGGCCGATTCCGCAAACTTAAAAAAAAATAGGAAAAAATTTTTAAAAAAACCTTGATGCCTGGGGAATTCCCTAACCCTAACCCTAACCTGAATCCTGAACCTGACCCTGACCCTGACCCTGACCCTGACCCTAACCCTAAACCTAACCCTAACCCAAACCCTAATCCTAACCCTAACCCTAACCCTAACCCTGACCTGACCCTGACCCTGACCCTGACCCTGACACTAACCCTAACCCTACCCCGATCCCTAACTCTAACCCTAACCCTAAATCTAACCCTGACCATGACCATGACCCTGACCCTGACCCTAACCCTAACCCTAACCCTCACCCTAACCCTAACACTAACCCTAACCCGAAACCTAACCGTAACCCTTACCCTAACCCTAGCCCTAACACGAACCCTAACCCTAACCCTACCCTAATCCTAACCCGAAACCTAACCGTAACCCTTACCCTAACCCTAACCCTAACACGAACCCTAAACCTAACCCTAACCCTAACCCGGAAGTGAACCAAGAATCTGGCGCTGACCCGGAAGTGAAATAAATAAATAAATAATTAAATAAATAATTCCAAAATCAAAAACCCAAACTCGGGAAAAAAAAAATCTAAATTCAAACTGTGCCAGATCCGGCCAAAACAATCTCGGATTTCCTTGCTTTCAACCTGCTCCTAGCTCCCGCCTCCTCCGTGGCCCTATTTCTGAACCTAGCTTCAGTCTTGAGCCTGGCCTCGAACCTACGACCTATCGCTTCCTAAGCCTGAGCAAAACGGTAGCGCCACCTGAGCTGCTGAGCTCTGAAGGGTGTTAGAATCCTCTTGACCACTGGGAAGCCGATTCCGCAAACATAAAAAAAAATAGGAAAAAATATTTAAAAAAACGTTTGTGCCTGGGGAATTCCCTAACCCTAAACCTAACCCTAACCCTAACCCTAATCTTAACCCTGACCCTGAACCTGACCCTGACCCTGACCCTGACCCTGACCCTAACACTAACCCTAACCCGAAACCTGACCTTAATCCTTACCCTGACCCTGACCCTGATCCTGACCCTAAACCTAAACCTAACCCGAACCCTAACCCTAACCCGAAACCTAACCCTAACGCTAACCCTAAACCTAACCCTAACCCTAACCCTAACGCGAACCCTGACCCTGACCCTGACCCTGACCCTGACCCTGACACTGACACTGAACCTGACCCTGACCCTGACCCTGACCCTGACCCTAACACTAACCCTAACCCCAAACCTAATTCTAACCCTGACCCTGACCCTGACCCTAATCCTAACCCTAATCTGAACCCTAACCCTAACCCGAAACCTATCCTTAACCCTAACCCTAACCCTAACCCTAACCCTAACCTTAACCTGGAAGTGAACCAAGAATCTGGCGCTGACCTGAAAGAGAAATAAATAAATAAATAAATAAATAAATAAATAATTCCAAAATCCAAAACCCAAACTCGGGAAAAAAAAAATCTAAAGTCAATCTCGGCCAGATCCGGCCAAAACAATCTCGGATTTCCTTGCTCTCAACCTGCTCCTAGCTCCCGCCTCCTCCCTGGCCCTATTTCTGAACCTAGCTTCAGTCCTAAGTCTGGCCTCGAACCTACGACCTATCTCTTCCTAAGCCTGAGTAAAACGGTAGCACCACCTGAGCTGCTGAGCTCTGAAGGGTGTTAGAATACTCTTGACCACTGGGCGGCCGATTCCGCAAACTTAAAAAAAAATAGGAAAAAAATATTTAAAAAAACTTTGATGCCTGGGGAATTCCCTAACCCTAACCCTAACCCGAATCCTGAACCTGACCCTGACCCTGACCCTGACCCTGACCCTAACCCTAAACCTAACCCTAACCCAAACCCTAATCCTAACCCTAACCCTAACCCTAACCCTGACCTGACCCTGACCCTGACCCTGACCCTGACACTAACCCTAACCCTACCCCGATCCCTAACTCTAACCCTAACCCTAAATCTAACCCTGACCATGACCATCACCCTGACCCTGACCCTAACCCTAACCCTAACCCTAACCCTAAACCTAACACTAACCCTAACCCGAAACCTAACCGTAACCCTTACCCTAACCCTAGCCCTAACACGAACCCTAACCCTAACCCTAACCCTAACCCGGAAGTGAACCAAGAATCTGGCGCTGACCTGGAAGTGAAATAAATAAATAAATAAATAAATAAATAATTCCAAAATCAAAAACCCAAACTCGGGAAAAAAAAAATCTAAAGTCAATCTCATCCAGATCCGGCCAAAACAATCTCGGATTTCCTTGCTCTCAACCTGCTCCTACCTCCCGCCTCCTCCCTGGCCCTATTTCTGAACCTAGCTTCAGTCCTGAGCCTGGCCTCGAACCTACGACCTATCGCTTCTTAAGCCTGAGCAAAACGGTAGCGCCACCTGAGCTGCTGAGCTCTGAAGTGTGTTAGGATACTCTTGACCACTGGCGGCCGATTCCGCAAACATAAAAAAAAATAGGAAAAAAATATTTAAAAAAACATTGATGCCTGGGAATTCCCTAACCCTAAACCTAACCCTAACCCTAACCCTAACCCTAACCCTGACCCTGAACCTGAACCTGACCCTGAACCTGACCCTAACACTAACACTAACCCGAAACCTGACCCTGACCCTTACCCTGACCCTGACCCTGACGCTGACCCTAACCCTAAACCTAACCCGAAACCTAACCCTAACCCGAAACCTAACCCTAACCCTAACCCTAACCCTAAACCTAACCCTAACCCTAACCCGAACCCGGACCCTGACCCTGACCCTGACCCTGACCCTGACCCTGACACTGACCCTGATACTGACCCTGACCCTGACCCTGACCCTGACCCTAACACTAACCCTAACCCCAAACCTAACCCTAACCCTAACCTGAACCCTAACCCTAACATTAACTCTAAATCGAATCCTAACACTAACCCTAAACCTAACAAGAACCCTAATCCTAATCCTAACCCTAAGCCTAACCCTAACCCTGACCCTGACCCTGACCCTAATTCTAATCCTAATCCGAACCCTAACCCTAACCCTAACCCAAACCCTAACCCTAACCCAAACCCTAACCCAAACCCAAACCCTAACACTAACCCTAAAGCTAACCCTAACCATAACCCTAACCCTAACCCTAATGCTAAACCTAACCATAACCCTAACCCTAACCCTAACCCTAACCCTAACCCTAACCCTAACCCAAACCCTAACCCTAACCCTAACCCTAACCCTAACCCAAACCCTAACCCTAACCCTAACCCAAACCCTAACCCTAACCTTAACCCTAAACTAAACCCTAATCCTAACCCTAACCCTAACATTAACCCTAACCGAAAATCTAAACCCTAACCCTACTCCTAACCCTAACCCTAACCCTTACCCTTACCCAAACCCAAATCCTAAAACTAACCCTAATCCAAACCCTAACCCTAACCCTAATCCTAACCGTAACCCTAACCCTAACCCAACCCCTAACCCTCACCATAACTCTAACCCAAATCCGACTCTAACACAAACCCTAACCCAAATCCTAACCCGAACCCTAACCCTAACCCTAACCCAAACCCTAACCCTAACCCAAACCCTAAACAAAACCCAAACCCAAACCCTAACCCTAACGCTAACCCTAACCATAACCCTAACCCTAACACTAATGCTAAACCTAACCATAACCCTAACCCTAAACCTAACCAAACCTAAACCCTAACCCATACCCTAATCCTAACACTAACCCTAACACTAACCCTAACCGAAAACCTAAACCCTAACCCTACTCCTAACCCTAACCCTAAACCAAACCCTAACCCTAAACGTAACCTTAACCCAAACCCTAACCCTAACCTTAACCCTAACCCAAACCCTAATCTTAACACAAACCCTAAACCTAATCCTAACCCTAACCCTAACCCTAACACAAAACGTAACCCTAACCCTAACCCTAACCCTAACACAAAACGTAACCCTAACCCTAACCCTAACCCTAACCCAAACCCTAACCCTAACCCTAACCCTAACCCTAACCCTAATCCTAACCCGAACCCAAACCCTAACCCTAACCCTAAACCTAACCCAAAACATAACCAAAACCGAAACCCTAACCCTAACCCTAACCCGAAACCCTAACCCTAACACTTACCCTAAACATAACCAAAACCTAAATCCAAACCCTAACCATAATCCTAACCCTAACCCTAACCCTAATCCAAATCCTAACCCTAACCCTAACCCTAAACTTAACCCTAACCTTAACACTTACAAAACCCAAAATCTAAACCTAACTCTAATCGGAACCCTAACCCTAACCCTAATCCTAACCCTAACCCTAACCATAACACTAATCGAACACCTCACGCTAACACTAACTCTAACTCAAACACACACCTAACCCTAACTCTAAACCAAACCCAAACCTAACCCTAACCCTAACTCTAACCCAAAGCCTAACCTAACCCTATAACTAACCCTAACTCAAACCCTAACTCTAACACTAACCCAAACCCTAACACTAACCCTAACCCAAACCATAACGCAAATACTAACACTAATCCTAACCCTAACCCTAACCCTCATCCTTATCCTAACCCTAACCCTAACCCTAACCCTAACCTTAACCCTAACCCTAATTCTAACCCGAACCGTAACCCTAACCCTAACCCTAACCCTAACCCAAACCCAAACCGTGATCTTAACACAAACCCTAACCCTAATCCTAACCCTAACCCTAACCAGACCCTAACCCTAACCTAACCCTAACCCAAACCCTAACCCTAACCCTAACCCTAACCCTAACCCAAACCATAACCCTAACGCTAATCCTAACCCTAATGCTAACCCTAAACCTACCCATTACACTTACCATACTCCTAACCGTAACCCTAACCCAAACCCTAACACTAACCCTAACCCTAACCTTAACCCTAAATCAAACCCTAACCCTAACCCTAACCCTAACCCCAACCATAACCCTAACCCTAACCCCTAAAGCTCACCATAACTCTAACCCAAATCCGACTCTAAACATAACCCTAACCCAAACCCTAACCCGAACCCTAACCCTAACCCTAACCCAAACCCTAACCCTAACCCAAACCCTAACCCAAACCCAAACCCTAACCCTAAACCTAAAGCTAACCCTAACCATAACTCTAACCCTAACCCTAATGCTAAACCTAACCATAACCCTAACCCTAACCCTAACCCTAACCCTAACCCTAACCCTAACCCAAACCCTAACCCTAACCCTAACCCTAACCTTAACCCAAACCGTAAGCCTAACTCTAATCCTAACTCTAATGCAAACCCTAAACCTAACCCTAACACTAACCCTAGTCTTAACCCTAACCCTAACCCAAACCCTAACAAAAACCCTAACCCTAACCCTAAATCAAAACCTAAACCTAACCCTAACCCTAACCTTAACCCAAACCCTAACCCTAACCCTAACCCTAACTGAAAAACTAATCCTAAACCTAAACGTAACCCTAATGCTAACCCTAAACCTAATTCCAACTCAAACCCTAACCCTAACCCTAAACCTAACCCAAAACATAATCCAAACCGAAACCCTAACCTTAAACCTAACCCTAACCCTAAACCCTAACCCTAACCCTGACCCTAACCATAACCCAAACCTAAAACCAAACCCTAACCCTAATCCTAACCCTAACCCTAGCCCTAATCCTAGTCCTAACCCTAACGCTAACCCTAACCCTAAACCTAACCTTAACCCTTACCCAAACCCAAACTCTAAACCTAACTGTAATCGGAACCCTAACCCTAACCCTAATCCTAACCCTAACCCTAACCATAACCCTAATCCTAGTCCTAACCCTAACCCTAACCCTAACCCTAACCCTAACCCTAATCCTAACCCAAAACCTAACCCTAACCCTAACCCTAACCCTAACCCAAACCCTAACCCTAACACTAACCCTAACCCAAAACCTAACCCTAACCCTAACCCTAACCCTAACCCAAACCCTAACTGAAACACTTAACCTAAATCTAACCCTAATCCTAATGCTAACCCTAAACCTAATTCAAACTCAAACCCTAACCCTAATCCTAACCTTAACCCTAACCCTAACCCTAACCCTAACCCTAAACCTAACCCAAAACATAACCCAAACCGAAAACCTAACCCTAACCCTAACCGTAACCCTAATCCTAACCCTAACCCTAACCCTAATCCTAGTCCTAACCCTAACCCTAACCCAAACCCTAACCTTAACCCTTACCCAAAACCAAACTCTAAACCTAACTCTAATCGGAACCCTAACCCTAACCCTAATCCTAACCCTAACCCTAACCATAACCCTAATCCAACACCTCACCCTAACCCTAACTCTAACCCAAACCCTAACCTAACCCTAACACTAAACCAAACCCAAACCCTAACCCTAACCCTAACTGTAACCCAAACCCTAACCTAACCCAAACCCAAACCCTAGTCTTAACACAAACCCTAACCCTAACCCTAACCCTAACCCTCACCCAAACCCTAACCCTAACCATAACCCTAAACCAAACCCTAAACCTAACCCTAACCCTAACCCTAACCCTAACCCAAACCCTAACCCTAAACCTAATGATAACCCTAATGCTAACCCTAAACCTAACCCTATCACTAACCCTATTCCTAACCCTAACCCTAACCCAAACCCTAACACTAACCCTAAACTTAACCCTAACCCTAAATCAAACCCTAACCCTAACCCTAAACCTAACCCGTACCCAAAACCTAACCCTAACACTAAGCCTAACTGAAACACTAATCCTAAACGTAACCCTAACCCTAATGCTAACACTAAACCTAATTCAAACTCAAACCATAAACCTATTCCTAACCCGAACACAAACCCTAACCCTAACCCTAAACCTAACCCAAAACATAACTCAAACCGAAACCCTAACCCTAACCCTAACCCTAACCCTAAACCTAACCCAAAACATAACTCAAACCGAAACCCTAACCCTAACCCTAAACCTAACCCTAAACCCTAACCCTAACACTAACCCTAACCATAACCCAAACCTAAACCCAAACCCTAACCCTAAACCTAACCCTAACCCTAACCCTAATCCTAGTCCTAACCCTAACCCTAACCCTAACCCTAACCCTAACCCTAACCCTAACCTTAACCCTTACCAAAACCCGAACTCTAAACCTAACTCTAATCGGAACCCTAACCCTAACCCTAATCCTAACCCTAACCCTAACCATAACATTAATCCAACACCTCACCCTAACCCTAACTCTAACCCAAACCCTAACCTAACCCTAACTCTAAACCAAACCCAAACCCTAACCCTAACCCTAACTCTAACCCAACACCAATGTAAGCCTAAACCTAACCCTAACTCAAACCCTAACTCTAACACTAACCCAAACCCTAACACTAACCCTAACCCAAACCCTAACCCAAATAATAACCCTAATCCTAACCCTAAACCTAACCCTCATCCTTATCCTAACCCTAACCCTAACCCTAAACCTAAGTCTAACCCTAACCCTAACCCTAAACCTCACCCAAAACCTAACCCTAACCCTAACCCTAACCATAATCTTAACACTAACCATAACCCTAATACTAACCCAGATTCAAACCTAACCCTAACCCAAACCCTAACCCTAACCCTAAACCTAACCCTAACCCTAACCCAAACCCTATCCCTAACCCAACACCTAACCTTCACCATAACTCCAACCCAAATCCGACTCTAACCCTAACCCTAACCCAAATCCTAACCCGAACCCTAACCCTAACCCTAACCCAAACCCTAACCCTAACCCAAACCCTAACCCAAACCCAAACCCTAACCCTAACCCTAACACCAACCCTAACCATAACCCTAAACCTAACCCTAATGCTAAACCTAACCATAACCCTAACCCTAACCCTAAACCTAACCAAACCTAAACCCTAACCCAAACGCTAATCCTAACACTAACCCTAACACTAACCCTAACCAAAAACCTAAACCCTAACCCTACTCCTAACGCTAAACCTAAACCTAACACAAACCCTAACCCTAAACGTAACCTTAACCCAAACCCTAACCCTTACCTTAACCCAAACCCAAACCCTAATCTTAACACAAACCCTAACCCTAATCCTAACCCTAACCCTAACACTAACTCAAACCCTAAACCTAACCCGAACCCGAACCCAAACCCTAACCCTAACCCAAACCCTAACTGAAACACTTATCCTAAACCTAACCCTAACCCTAATGCTAACCCTAAACCTAATTCAAACTCAAACCCTAACCCTAATCCTAACCCAACCCAAACCCAAACCTAACCCTAAAACTAACCCAAAACATAACCGAAACCGAAACCGTAACCCTAACCCTAATCCTAACCCTAACCATAACCCTAACCCTAACCGTAAACCTAACCCTAACCCAACCCCTAACCCTCAGCATTACTCTAACCCAAATCCGACTCTAACCATAACCCTAACCCAAATCCTAACCCGAACCCTATCCCTAACCCTAACCCAAACCCTAACCCTAAACCAAACCCTAACCCAAACCCAAACCCTAACCCTAACCCTAAAGCTAACCCTAACCATAACCCTAACCCTAACCCTAATGCAAAACCTAACCATAACCCTAACCCTAACCCTAATCCTAACCCTAACCCTAACCCTAACCCTAACCCAAACCCTAACCCTAACCCTAACCCTAACCCTTACCCTAACCCAAAACGTAAGCCTAACCCTAATCCTAACCCTAATGCTAACCCTAAACCTAACCCTAACACTAACCCTAGTCTTCACCCTAACCCTAACCCAAACACTAACAAAAACCCAAACCCTAACCCAAAACCTAAAACAAAACCTAAACCTAACCCAAACCCTAACCCGGACCCAAACCCCAACCCTAACCCTAACCCTAACTCAAACACTAATCCTAAACCTAACCCTAACCCTAATGCTAACCCTAAACCTAATTCCAACTCAAACCCTAAACCTAACCCAAAACATAACCCAAACCGAAACCCTAACCTTAAACCTAACCCTAACCCTAAACCCTAACCCTAACCCTGTCCCTAACCATAACCCAAACCTAAAACCAAACCCTAACCCTAATCCTAATCCTAACCCTAGTCCTAATCCTAGTCCTAACCCTAACCCTAACCCTAACCCTAACCCTAAACCTAACCTTAACCCTTACCCAAACCCAAACTCTAAACCTAACTCTAATCGGAACCCTAACCCTAACCCTAATCCTAACCCTAACCCTAACCATAACCCTAATCCTAATCCTAACGCTAACCCTAACCCTAACCCTAACCCTAACCCTAATCCTAACCCAAAACCTAACCCTAACCCTAACCCTAACCCAAACCCTAACCCTAACACTAACCCTAACCCAAAACCTAACCCTAACCCTAACCCTAACCCTAACCCAAACCCTAACTTAAACACTTATCCTAAATCTAACCCTAACCCTAATGCTAACCCTAAACCTAATTCAAACTCAAACCCTAACCCTAATCCTAACCTTAACCCTAACCCTAACCCTAACCCTAATTCTAACCCAAAACCTAACCCAAACCGAAAACCTAACCCTAACCCTAAACGTAACCCTAATCCTAACACTAACCTTACCCTAATCCTAGTCCTAACCCTAACCCTAACCCTAACCCTAACCTTAACCCTTACCCAAACCCAAACTCTAAACCTAACTCTAATCGGAACCCTAACCCTAACCCTAATCCTAACCCTAACCCTAACCATAACCCTAATCCAACACCTCACCCTAACCCTAACTCTAACCCAAACCCTAACCTAACCCTAACACTAAACCAAACCCAAACCCTAACCCTAACCCTAACTGTAACCCAAACCCTAACCTAACCCAAACCCAAACCCTAATCTTAACACAAACCCTAACCCTAACCCTAACCCTAACCCTCACCCAAACCCTAACCCTAACCATAACCCTAAACCAAACCCTAAACCTAACCCTAACCCTAACCCTAACACTAACCCAAAGCCTAACCCTAAACCTAATCATAACCCTAATGCTAACCCTAAACCTAACCCTATCACTAACCCTATTCCTAACTCTAACCCTAACCCAAACCCTAACACTAAACCTAACCTTAACCCTAACCCTAAATCAAACCCTAACACTAACCCTAAACCTAAGCCGTACCCAATCCCTAACCCTAACACTAAGCCTAACTGAAACACTAATCCTAAACCTAACCCTAACCCTAATGCTAACCCTAAACCTAATTCAAACTCAAACCATAACCCTATTCCTAACCCGAACCCAAACCCTAACCCTACCCCTAAACTTAACCCAAAACATAACCCAAACCGAAACCCTAACCCTAACCCTAAACCTAACCCTAAACCCTAACCCTAACACTAACCCTAACCATAACCCAAACCTAAACCCAAACCCTAACCCTAAACCTAACACAAACCCTAACCCTAATCCTAGTCCTAACCCTAACCCTAACCCTAACCCTAACCCTAACCTTAACCTTTACCCAAACCCAAAGTCTAAACCTAACTCTAATCGGAACCCTAACCCTAACCCTAATCCTAACCCTAACCCTAACCATAACCCTAATCCAACACCTCACCCTAACCCTAACTCTAACCCAAACCCTAACCTAACCCTAACTCTAAACCAAACCCAAACCCTAACCCTAACCCTAACTCTAATCCAACCCCAATGTAAGCCTAAACCTAACCCTAACTCAAACCCTAACTCTAACACTAACCCAAACCCTAACACTAACCCTAACCTAAACCCTAACCCAAATAATAACCCTAATCCTAACCCTCAGCCTAACCCTCATCCTTATCCTAACCCTAACCCTAACCCTAAACCTAAGTCTAACCCTAACCCTAACCCTAAACCTCACCCAAAACCTAACCCTAACCCTAACCCTAACCATAATCTTAACACTAACCATAACCCTAATACTAACCCAGATTCAAACCTAACCCTAACCCAAACCCTAACCCTAACCCTAACCCTACCCCTAACCCAAACCCTAACCCTAACCCAACACCTAACCTTCACCATAACTCTAACCCAAATCCGACTCTAACCCTAACCCTAACCCAAATCCTAACCCGAACCCTAACCCTAACCCTAACCCAAACCCTAACCCTAACCCAAACCCTAACCCAAACCCAAACCCTAACCCTAACCCTAACACCAACCCTAACCATAACCCTAAACCTAACCCTAATGCTAAACCTAACCATAACCCTAACCCTAACCCTAAACCTAACCAAACCTAAACCCTAACCCAAACGCTAATCCTAACACTAACCCTAACACTAACCCTAACCAAAAACCTAAACCCTAACCCTACTCCTAACGCTAAACCTAAACCTAACACAAACCCTAACCCTAAACGTAACCTTAACCCAAACCCTAACCCTTACCTTAACCCAAACCCAAACCCTAATCTTAACACAAACCCTAACCCTAATCCTAACCCTAACCCTAACACTAACTCAAACCCTAAACCTAACCCGAACCCGAACCCAAACCCTAACCCTAACCCAAACCCTAACTGAAACACTTATCCTAAACCTAACCCTAACCCTAATGCTAACCCTAAACCTAATTCAAACTCAAACCCTAACCCTAATCCTAACCCAACCCAAACCCAAACCTAACCCTAAAACTAACCCAAAACATAACCGAAACCGAAACCGTAACCCTAACCCTAATCCTAACCCTAACCATAACCCTAACCCTAACCGTAAACCTAACCCTAACCCAACCCCTAACCCTCAGCATTACTCTAACCCAAATCCGACTCTAACCATAACCCTAACCCAAATCCTAACCCGAACCCTAACCCTAACCCTAACCCAAACCCTAACCCTAAACCAAACCCTAACCCAAACCCAAACCCTAACCCTAACCCTAAAGCTAACCCTAACCATAACCCTAACCCTAACCCTAATGCAAAACCTAACCATAACCCTAACCCTAACCCTAATCCTAACCCTAACCCTAACCCTAACCCTAACCCAAACCCTAACCCTAACCCTAACCCTAACCCTTACCCTAACCCAAAACGTAAGCCTAACCCTAATCCTAACCCTAATGCTAACCCTAAACCTAACCCTAACACTAACCCTAGTCTTCACCCTAACCCTAACCCAAACACTAACAAAAACCCTAACCCTAACCCAAACCCTAAATCAAAACCTAAACCTAACCCTAACCCTAACCCGAACCCAAACCCTAACCCTAACCCTAACCCTAACTGAAACACTAATCCTAAACCTAACCCTAACCCTAATGCTAACCCTAAACCTAATTCCAACTCAAACCCTAAACCTAACCCAAAACATAACCCAAACCGAAACCCTAACCTTAAACCTAACCCTAACCCTAAACCCTAACCCTAACCCTGACCCTAACCATAACCCAAACCTAAAACCAAACCCTAACCCTAATCCTAATCCTAACCCTAGCCCTAATCCTAGTCCTAACCCTAACCCTAACCCTAACCCTAACCCTAAACCTAACCTTAACCCTTACCCAAACCCAAACTCTAAACCTAACTCTAATCGGAACCCTAACCCTAACCCTAATCCTAACCCTAACCCTAACCATAACCCTAATCCTAATCCTAACCCTAACCCTAACCCTAACCCTAACCCTAACCCTAATCCTAACCCAAAACCTAACCCTAACCCTAACCCTAACCCAATCCCTAACCCTAACACTAACCCTAACCCAAAACCTAACCCTAACCCTA
>JAJHUQ010000061.1:1762500-1765000 GCA_035773235.1 Eospalax fontanierii | reverse complement strand
TAAACCTAACCCAAAACATAACCCAAACCGAAACCCTAACCCTAACCCTAAACCTAACCCTAAAACCTAACCCTAACACTAACCCTAACCATAACCCAAACCTAAACCCAAACCCTAACCCTAAACCTAACACTAACCCTAACCCTAATCCTAGTCCTAACCCTAACCCTAACCCTAACCCTAACCCTAACCCTAACCTTAACCCTTACCCAAACCCAAACTCTAAACCTAACTCTAATCGGAACCCTAACCCTAACCCTAATCCTAACCCTAACCCTAACCATAACCCTAATCCAACACCTCACCCTAACCCTAACTCTAACCCAAACCCTAACCTAACCCTAACTCTAAACCAAACCCAAACCCTAGCCCTAACCCTAACTCTAACCCAACCCCAATGTAAGCCTAAACCTAACCCTAACTCAAACCCTAACTCTAACACTAAACCAAACCTTAACACTAACCCTAACCCAAACCCTAACCCAAATAATAACCCGAATCCTAACCCTAACCATAACCCTCATCCTTATCCTAACCCTAACCCTAACCCTAACCCTAAACCTAAACCTAAGTCTAACCCTAACCCTAACCCTAACCCTCACCCAAAACCTAACCCTAACCCTAACCCTAACCATAATCTTAACACTAACCATAACCCTAATACTAACCCAGATTCAAACCTAACCCTAACCCAAACCCTAAACCTAACCCTAACCCTAACCCTAACCCAAACCCTAACCCTAACCCAACCCCTAACCTTAACCATAACTCTAACCCAAATCCGACTCTAACCCTAACCCTAACCCAAATGCTAACCCGAACCCTAACCCTAACCCTAACCCTAACACCAACCCTAACCATAACCCTAACCCTAACCCTAATGCTAAACCTAACCATAACCCTAACCCTAACCCTAAACCTAACCAAACCTAAACCCTAACCCAAACCCTAATCCTAACACTAACCCTAACACTAACCCTAACCAAAAACCTAAACCCTAACCCTACTCCTAACGCTAACCCTAACCCTAACACAAACCCTAACCCTAAACGTAACCTTAACCCAAACCCTAACCCTAACCTTAACCCAAACCCAAACCCTAATCTTAACACAAACCCTAACCCTAATCCTAACCCTAACCCTAACCCTAACCCAAACGCTAACCCTAACCCTAACCCTAACCCAAACCCTAACCCTAACCCTAATCCTAACCCTAATGCTAACCCTAAACCTAACCCTAACACTAACCCTAGTCCTAACCCTAACCCTAACCCAACCCTAACACTAACCCTAACCCTAACCCTAACCCTAAATCAAACCCTAAACCTAAACCTAACCCTAACCCGAACCCAAACCCTAACCCTAACCCTAACCCTAACTGAAACACTAATCCTAAACCTAACCCTAACCCTAATGCTAACACTAAGCCTAATTCCAATTCAAAACCTAACCCTAACCCTAAACCTAAACCAAAACATAACCCAAACCGAAACCCTTACCCTAAACCTAACACTAACCCAAACCCTAACCCTAACACTTACCCTAACCATAACCCAAACTTAAAACCAAACCCTAACCCTAATCCAAACCCTAACCCTAACCCTAATCCTAGTCCTAACCCTAACCCTAACCCTAACCCTAACCCTAAACCTAACCTTAACCCTTACGAAAACCAAACTCTAAACCTAACTCTAATCGGAACCCTAACCCTAACCCTAATCCTAACCCTTACCCTAACCATAACCCTAATCCAACACCTCACTCTAACCCTAACTCTAACCCAAAACCTAACCTAACCCTAACTCTAAACCAAAACCAAACCCTAACCCCAACCCTAACTCTAACCCAAAGCTCAACGTAAGCCTAAACCTAACCCTAACTCAAACCCTATCTCTAACACTAACCCAAACCCTCACCCTAACCATAACCCTAATCCAACACCTCACCCTAACCCTAACTCTAACAAAAACCCTAACCTAACCCTAACTCTAAACCAAACCCAAACCGTAACCCTAACACTGACTCTAACCCAAACCCTAATCTAACCCTAAACCTAACCCTTACTCAAACCCTAACTCTAAAACTAACCCAAACCCTAACCCTTACCCTACCCCAAACCAGAACCCAAATAGTAACCCTAATCCTAACCCTAACCCTAAAGTTCATCCTTATCCTAACCCTTACCCTAACCCTAACCTTAACACTAACCCTAATTGTAAACCTAAACCTAACCCTAACCCTAACCCTAACCCTAACCCAAACCCAAACCCTAATCTTAACACAAACCCTAACCCTAATTCTAACCCTAACCGTAACCCTAACGCTAACCCTAACCCAAACCCTAACCCTAACCCTAATCCTAACCCAAACTCTAACCCTAACCCTAACCCTAACCTTAACCCTAACCCTAACAGAAACCCTAACCCTAAACCTAACCCTAACCCTAACCCTAACCCTAACCTTAACACTAACCCTAATTCTAAACCTAACCCTAACCTTA